>SSNP01000063.1:1884443-1965318 GCA_006937955.1 Pachypanchax playfairii
AACCCCCCCCCCCCCCCACACACACACACACAGCCCCCGCCCAGACGTGCGGAATATCAGCAGGGGGCCAGATTGAAACAGAATGTCATGCGTCGTTTATAGGACCAACACAGAAGGCATGATTTTTTTATTATTTTTACCGATTCTTTAAGTGTGCCTGAAATTTCAGTCAGGACATCACATATTTTGTGCAGTTCTTCTCGCACTTTGTTCACCGCAATAATCATGTCCCTCTGTGCCTGTAGGACAGCGTCAGTTAGCACCCGGCCACTTCCAGGTGCGCTATGCACCTGAGGTGCACTGGTGGTACAGGCTGACCATGCAGCCACATCTTCGGTCGCTGCCCGGGATGCCTCGTTGGACGCATCGTCCAGAGTCACTGTGGGCTAAACAACGAGATTTGGTTTTGTTTTACATTTTAATGACGGACACATTTGATCTGTATTAATAAAAGGCTTAGTCTCCTCTGCATGGTCAATGTCTCCCTCCTTCTCCGGCATGATGCCATGCATGCTTGCCAATGCGAGTACTGCTGAGATCCTATCGGTGAGCGGTGGGAGATCAGAGGTGCCAGGGCCTCCACCAGTGGCAGACACACTCTGGTGGTGGCAAGCCATCTTCTTTTTTGCCTCCACCTTCAGATTGGACCATTTTTTTAAATATCCGCCACAGATCTCTCTGAAGGACTTACAGCATTGACAGCTTCAGCAATGCTGTGCCACTCCATGGATTTTTCTTATTTGTTATGCCACTGTTGTGACCTCCAAAGAGCACTTCCTTTCGTTTTTCCACCTCACCCACAAGCACCTCAATTTCTGCTTCGGTGAAGTTGCGCTTCCTTGATCTGCCGTCACTATCATTATTGGTGGAATGCTGCAACGAGCCGGCTTATGTATATGCATGAGATCCACAAGGCACTTTGCATTGACCATTTATGACAGAAAGTGGGCGTGTTGAGGGCGGGATGTGACCCAGAAACACCTGAACACATTTCTAGGTAGAGTGGGATTTATGAAGCAGAGATTGCGTGCAGCTATGCACACTCCATGTTTTATAGGTCCCAAACTTACTTGGCTAAGTAGATTTTTTTTGCTGAGCTTAAATATGGTTTTAGTAAGGATTCTATGCAAAGTTTTAGAAATGAGACCGCAGGTCATGCAATAGACCGTTATGCATCCCTGATATTTGCATACATCAAATCTGGTGTTTTATTACCTCTGACAAAATGTTGTTGGTGTAGAAGAGATAACCTTTGGAGTTTTCCAAACCCACGAAAATCCATCTTGTGACACTCCATTTGAAAACGTCTATTTTGGTCCAAAAATTATCGGACCAATCATTGTGGATGTGCAGGGTGCTCAGGTATGATTGGCAGCAAGTGCCCAGGCAGACAAAGCAAAACAAACATGGCTGCGCCGGTGGATGTATGCATAAAAGTGGCTATTGAATCTATTTTAGGAGTACTAGAGACAAGTTCTTAATTCAAAAATGAGCAAAGGTAAGAACTTTGTACATTTCTTGATGGTAAAGATGTGTTTTGCTTTTCTTAGTGGTAACGATGTGTGTGTTTTACTCCCAAATAGATTTGCAAGAATTTGATTTACTGTGATTGGCTAAAGACAAATTATCAAAGGCAGACACTTGCTGGTGCGCCCATCAGCTTAAAATATTACATCAGATGGCCATCCCTTTTATAGACGGTTTCAAATGGAGCGGTTCCAGATGTGTGTGTTTCCCCGACTCGACAAGAGGTGGGGCTACACTTAGATCTGGCACAGCCAGGTTATAGAAGAGAGTTAAGCTTGATTACAATTTACAGATATTGCCACAAATTCATTTTGCTGTTGTGTCTGTAGTTGAGCAATAGTTGAGCCAATGAGGCCACATGCAGAGTCAGCATTAACTGATGTATACTGCTGCTAAAATAACACTGGTGAACTCCTTCAGTACATATTTTGGATGAAGACTAATAGCTAAGAGATCAATATTTAGGTTGTAGAGACAACTGCATGTCCTGGATGGGACCATCTTTTGTTAAAAGGAATAGCTGTCAGGGTCTGTAAGCTGCGGTAGTGTGTCTGTGTGTTTTGTGTGTCGAGTGTGTCATCTTTCCAGGTCAAGATCTTTGCCGGAGAGTTGGAGCAGGCCGATCACCAGCAGCTGGAGGACATCAGGCTGATGAGGAGTTGGGAGCGTTTATGAGCCACTGCATGACAGTCATTCATCGCCTGGTTGTTAACCCAAGTGGTAAATAACAAGAACCACTCTCAGAGTTTCCTAGAGTTAAATAAGAAGTGTTTTTTCCTAGTTCCTAGTGTGTGCATACCTAGTGTTTAGCGCTGCACTGATATAACCTGTTCATCTCCAGGATTTCACCTCAATGCTCCCGCTCCTCCTGTGCTCCGTTCTCCCTGTGGCTCATTCTTTGTGGATTCATCAGCCTGCCCTCCAGCACATCACCACCTGCCTGCCCGCTCTCTGGCACCCCGCTCACTTGGCACACCTCCCTGGATCACCGCACTGCCACCTCACTGAACCTGTTCCTCTCCTCACGCTGATCATCATCCTGCCTTACCGTGAGTTCACCTGCTACCTCTGTGCATGTTCACAACTGCCAACTGGACCTCCACTAACTGTTCCTCTCCCCCCACAGAACCTGATCTCCCGAGTTTACAACATATTGCACATCCCATTCACTGTTTATAATTGTAAATAAACCTGTTCACTTTTTCACCTGAACCTGCTGTCCGTGTAGTGAGTCTGCATGTGGGTCAAACACCTACCTGAGGTCATGACAATAGCTATCCCATCTCCTTTTCTTTTGCCACTCCTCATCAAATCTTTGTCTGCCTGTAGTTTGTTCAATTCAAATTATAATTTTAAGTGAGAATGCTGATTTTCCAAATATTGTTTGCCCATTGAGTGTTGATTGTGTAATTCTGGTCATCTGTTCAGATGTTAATTTTCAAAAATTTCTAAGTGGTGAAGGGGCCATATTGTTGATCATCTTGAAAAGTAAATGTAAATTTGCATAGTAACTTTGAAAGTTTAGCATAGGCCGACTGTGTTTTAAGATAATTCAACAATGATGATATTGTCAGGGTTTCCTGTCCAGGATTCGCGGGACTTGTTTATAGAGTGATTCAAGTGGTTTAATGGTTGTCTTGTCTGCCTGTGACCAACATGATATACCAAATGATAAATGAGAGAATCATTGCGTTCATGTAGATTCACTGTTCTTTGTTCACTTAAAACACAAAGGTAACCCAGTCAATTATTTTTTATACATCCCCTAATAATCTCAGTGACAATACTCACTCAATACTCATCCTCTCCTTGTCTCAGATGCCTCAGTTCCAGAAGATCACTGCCCGAGACCCACTTTGTGAAGCTGCTGCCATATTACACATATCTCAGTAAGCTTTGTTACTTATTTGTTCACTCATTGTTGTGGTGCATTTATGGTTTACTTACAAACCAACATAACAATAATCTCCAGATTTGAAACAGACGGTGAGATTTGTATGAGCCCATTGTTCATAACCCCTGCTTTCCACTGAACGCTCAATGTTAGTGATGCATAATATGCGGCTGATAGCCGCTATTAAAGTCAATGAGACCGTTCCCACTGCGCACAAAACAGCGCACATGAGATGCATCCTAGAAGCGTAGTGTCGCGAGCATTATGCAGCAGTTAAATTTTTTACATGGCACGCTTCTAAAACGCGTCAAGTTCAGCAATTTAGTTTGGACCAGACAGGAAATCCGGCGTTCATACCTGCAAGTTTCAAAATAAAAAGACACGTGTGGATTTCCATTTGCGAGACTATGAGAAAGTACAGTACCTGTGGCGGGTTTAAAGGGGTTATGACATCAAAATGCACTTTTTTGAGGTTTTTGGGGTATATCATGATGTGTTGTGCACTGATGAGGCCGTGTGAACGTCTAAAGCGAGTATCAAAGTTCCCGTTTGTGGGCGGTCCGCTTTGTTTCATATTTAAAAAACGGTTGAATCGGAAAGCACCATTTTTTCCTACGTGGCATTTCATCCTACGTATTTCATAGCGTCCAATAAAAGTGCACAGTGAAGTAAACAGTACAACCCTCCACCCCACCCCCTCACCCCCAGCCCATACACTGGTAGCTGCGTTGCGCTAGCTTGTGCTGCTGCTCTTGAGAAGAGATGACTACGCAAACGGGGACCTGTTGTGTCCAAGGATGCTCAACCCATGCTGGAAGTTTCCACTGACTCCCGAAGGATGAAAAAACTAGAGAAGAGTGGCTGAAGTTCATTTATGGAGAAGTGCCACGCAGTTATAACCTCAATTAGAAAGTATGTTCAGCTCACTTCACGGAGGACTGCTTCCATAACTTGGGTGAATTCAAGTTGGGATTGTCAAAGAAACTGATTTTAATTAAAAATTCTTTACCAACCCTGAAGGAGGCGACCACATCGTCAATACCTGTAAGTTTATTTATTTAATAAAATGCTGCCTTGCCTGATAAACGTTTGTTCGTGGTCTGAAGAGTCCATGATGCTAGCATGTGATAGCCGCTCTAGCAACAATGTCCGTGAGCAACAGGTTTATCATACCATATTGTGAATTTATTTTCATTGATAACATCTGACAGCACTGTTTATTCGCTCATGTGATTAGTTGAGTTTTATGTGTTCACCCCTCCGTCTTCCTCAGAAGACGTTTCAGGCTCGAACATATACGGTTGTAAACGTCCACTCGCCATGTTACTGGACTGTTGACGGAGCCGAGAAGAAAGGCTTGCTGCGGGCAAGGGTTGTAACCAATCAGAGCGAAGTCAGCCAGGGAGACCCACATATCATTAATGAAAGGAACCGTGTTGCTGAGAAGAGGATTCTGACCTGCCCGTACACCCCCGCCGTGTTAGTTTTTTAATCAAATTCTTTTGTGAGTTGACATATGCAGGCATATCTACTACATGAAATAGCTTTACGCCAGTTTAAACAGTGATGTCATCACACCTTTAAAGTCCATAGGTGGTGTGAAAATAAGCCACATACCTTCCGGATACATGTTGTTGTCTTTCTCCCTGCTTGTTGATATGTGTAATGACGAAATCACACACGTTTTTGCTATTCTCATGAGATTTCGTGATCTTCCAGGACCAGCTGGATGTGATGCTATGCAAGTGATTTACGCATGTGAAGAACTCCTGGTAGGAAGGGACGCGCTGCTGACTGCGTGAGCAAAATGTTGCGCACTGCCGACGCATCCAGTGGAAAGGAGGGGTAAGAACCTTTGTGACCATAGCTTAACTCCTATGCATAGCCAATTGCACATTTTGGCAAGTTTGTTTGTTTTTCTTAAGTATGAAAAATCACAAGTTTTAAAACATTCTAAAAGTTTCCAAAATAAAAATGCCAAATAACACTATGTTGAAAAAAGGGTAATGATATGAACCAGGTCAAGGGCAACAAGTCTTGGACTGCTAAAATCAAACTAACATCAACTTAGCTTCATTGCAACACCAGGACATTCAGCTGCATTTGTATCAGGTCTCATAATTTGATCATGATAATAATTATACTTGATTACAAGAAGATTTTTTAAAATGTGTACAAACACAAAGGTGTTTGAACTATTTTGGGGGATTTTACATTAATGCAACTTGGCACAAAGATACTAAAAAGTTGACTTTACTCCATTCAAACATGTGCAGCTTTAAAATAATCCCTGGGAACAGCAGACAAATGTTGTCAGTGACTCAGTCCAACAGCAGGTGTATTTCTACATTGCACAGTTTTTTTCCCCACACTCACCAACAAACAGTATGTGATTAGTAATTCTTTGCTATCATGAAAAATGGTCATTATAGCCTTGAAGCACCTGTACACACCAGATGAATGGGAACAGATGTTGCTGAAACACGTAAAGTATAAATAAGGGAGACATTATCCTCATATGTGGGTGTGGTATTTAGTCTATTTAGAGGCTCAAGACATATACTGTTTCATACAGTTACAAGGCTTGACGTCAAGTGAAGCAATTGTGATCGATTTTCTACTACTGACTGCCTCTTCATTCTATGACTATGAATTTTACTATAGTTTCATCTGATTCACGTGTTTCCCTCACAAATGCTCAGAGAGTGACAGAACTATTGGACAAATAGTTGTGTAAAAAACAAAAAGGAATTGATTGCTTTCTATTCTGCCGGGTTCTTTGTTTTTCTGTGGTGTCTCTCCATCTCAAGCAGCACCTTGTTTCTTGGTGTCAGTTTTTCCATTTAGCAATGTATGGGCACTCTGCCAGTTGTTTACATTAATGAAGCAAATCCCTGCTGTGTCTGAATTGATGTGGACATGGAAAAAGAATATTTTCTCTCCATCAGGGGGTGTTTGAATAGCGGGCTTGTAAAGGCTGGTATGTTTATATCATAAAAGTGCTGCAAAGGAAGGAAACAAACTATAGATGCCACAGGAGTTTAATAAGAATTCTTATTTTTTGTAATGTAAACAAAGCAGAAAAAAAGGTATTAGGCAGCATAGCTCAGGAGGTCGTCTTGACACTAGTTTGAATCTCCGCACCTTCCAGGCTGATCACTTTACTGCTGTGTCCTTGGGCAAGACATTTCACCTGCCTTTGCCTATGTGGTACTGGTCAGCTTCACCTCTGTCAGTGTGTGTCCCAGGGCAGCTGTGGCTACAATATGTGTGTAGTGTATCACCACCAAATGTGGTAGTGTGTGTGAATCTGTGTCTGACCTAAAAATGTGCTTTACAAGTACAGACCATTTACCAATTATTAGTAATGCAAAAGTAAACAGGCATTTAAGGCAGCCATTTATCATGGTTTACTTCAGGGTAACTCCTGTGATCGAGGTCAAAATGAACCCTCTTTGTTTACTTGAACTACACTTACCGGCCACTTTATTAGGTACACCATGCTAGTAACGGGTTGGACCCCCTTTTGCCTTCAGAACTGCCTCAATTCTTCGTGGCATAGATTCAACAAGGTGCTGGAAGCATTCCTCAGAGAGTTTGGTCCATATTGACATGATGGCATCACACAGTTGGCGCAGATTTGTCGGCTGCACATCCATGATGCGAATCTCCCGTTCCACCACATCCCAAAGATGCTCTATTGGATTGAGATCTGGTGACTGTGGAGGCCATTTGAGTACAGTGAACTCATTGTCATGTTCAAGAAACCAGTCCGAGATGATTCCAGCTTTATGACATGGCGCATTATCCTGCTGAAAGTAGCCATCAGAAGTTGGGTACATTGTGGTCATAAAGGGATGGACATGGTCAGCAACAATACTCAGGTAGGCTGTGGCGTTGTAACAATGCTCAATTGGTACCAAGGGGCCCAAAGAGTGCCAAGAAAATATTCCCCACACCATTACACCACCACCACCAGCCTGAACCGTTGATACGAGGCAGGATGGATCCATGCTTTCATGTTGTTGACGCCAAATTCTGACCCTACCATCCGAATGTCGCAGCAGAAATCAAGACTCATCAGACCAGGTAACGTTTTTCCAATCTTCTATTGTCCAATTTCGATGAGCTTGTGCAAATTGTAGCCTCAGTTTCCTGTTCTTAGCTGAAAGGAGTGGCACCCGGCGTGGCCTTCTGCTGCTGTAGCCCATCTGCCTCAAAGTTCAACGTACTGTGCGTTCAGAGATGCTCTTCTGCCTACCTTGGTTGTAACGAGTGGTTATTTGAGTCACTGTTGCCTTTCTATCAGCTCGAACCAGTCTGGCCATTCTCCTCTGACCTCTGGCATCAACAAGGCATTTCCGCCCACAGAACTGCCGCTCACTGGATATTTTTTCTTTTTCGGACCATTCTCTGTAAACCCTAGAGATGGTTGTGCGTGAAAATCCCAGTAGATCAGCAGTTTCTGAAATACTCAGACCAGCCATTCTGGCACCAACAACCATGCCACGTTCAAAGTCACTCAAATCACCTTTCTTCCCCATACTGATGCTCGGTTTGAAATGCAGGAGATTGTCTTGACCATGTGTACATGCCTAAATGCACTGAGTTGCCGCCATGTGATTGGCTGATTAGAAATTGTGTTAACGAGCAGTTGGACAGGTGTACCTAATAAAGTGGCCGGTGAGTGTATATTACCTCATGCAGTTACAGTTCGTTCTACACTTGGACATTTGGGTAAGTATGTATGTGGTGTTGCATTGGCTAGATAGATAGCCTGAGGCATAAGCAGACCTGCAGCCACAAGGGCCCCCCACCAAAACAAGAAGGGCCTCTCAGGCTTTCCACTGTTAAAGTTAGTTTGGTTTTTTCTCTTCACATTAACTTTTGGAGAAAATCCTTACTTTGCTACAATTTCAAAATTCACGTTAACATTTCTTTTATTTTTTTTATTTAGTCAAAATAAAAAATTCAGGAATTTTGGACATTTTTAAACATTTTCTACTGAAAAAACAAAACAGCTTAATTGCATAAAATATGAACTAATTAAAAAAAATAAGACAACACAAAAGTCTGATAGCACATTGAAAATATAGTAAAATGTAGATGTTGCTAAAGCCTAGTTTGGAATATTCCTCTATTAAGAGTTCCATCATTGTTGAAATCTAAATTTTCTTCTCAAATACAGAGTGACTAATGTGTTCCATCATTAAAATGAATTGTCCTCAATACTACATAGTATTTCAGTTACATAAAATGTGACATCCTATGACCCTCAAACTTTTCCTTGTGGTCACAGAAAATAAAAATCCAAACAGTGTGATCATGTTGCAAT
The DNA here is from genome assembly GCA_006937955.1 of Pachypanchax playfairii. Classification (NCBI taxonomy): domain Eukaryota; kingdom Metazoa; phylum Chordata; class Actinopteri; order Cyprinodontiformes; family Aplocheilidae; genus Pachypanchax; species Pachypanchax playfairii. The sequence continues at coordinate 1,893,200 of SSNP01000063.1, forward strand.
AAAGCTGCATACACAAATAAATAAATCCTTCTTGTTGTTGTCAGAGGTGTCTGGGAAAAAAACTATTTATTTAATTCAGTTCCATAGTAGCTTAAAGTAAGTTGATTGATAACAGGTAAAATTATTACGTAGGATCACTGCTTGGGTTTTTGAGTGTTTTCATGTATTTCAAATGCGTAAAACATTAGACCGTTGACTTGCCATCAACAACGTCTTTTGAGGAGAAGATTAGCGTGAAGTTCTTTGCCATGTCTTTAAGTGAGCTTATTCTGAGCTCAAGCGGGCACAAGAGGGAAAAAAAAATCATCTTAGAGTTCTGGAATGGGCTAGTATTTTGTATGCAGTCTAAGATATGCTCTTCTTGCCACAGGCATCTCTGAATCCGTCTTCATTCATTTAAGTGGTGCTTTGAAGAGTCTAGTGAAGTGTGGCGAGAGATACAAATGGAAACAGCTGCCTGTTACAGAGGATGTTTACTACTTTAGAGTGGGCTTTGAATAACCCATTTAAAGTGCAGTTTAGTATAATCAAATCCTTTACATTCAGGTCTGAATGGACACAAGACTTCTGTATTTTTTGTATAACCAAAGTCTGATGTTAGGAAAAAACATTTGTGTCTTCTTTTTTGATGTTTAATGAATCATATGCTATTTACTAACAAATCTACAGTGTTTTAGTTTAAGAGTTAGTTCAGACCTTTTGACACAATGTTCTATTGAAAGATTGTAAACAATAACATCTTGCCTCTTGTAGTCGGTTAACTCTTTGAATAACCTCAGTATAGAGAACCAGATTAGTTTTGACTGGACTGACAAGCCAGCATCTAGTCCAAATGGGGACAAGGCCAAAGTGGATTGGTTCCATCTTGAAAAAACCATCAGTCTCTGAAGTTTCAAAGTAGTTTATGCAAATTAAATGTTAAAAACCATAACACTGCTGTCAGTATTGTGTGATCATTATGGCAGAAGTATTATAAAAATCCTGATAGACATCTATGGCAAGCTGCTTCACTCTGCACTGTTTATTCTGCTAAAAATCTATGAATTCTATATTAATATCTGGTGTAACATTTTACAAAAGAGTGTTCGCATTAACTGCCACAGAAGTTTTTTTTTTTTTTTATCAGAGATGTTTTAAAATGGTACTAATCCACTTTGCCCATTTTTGCCGTGACTAGCCGTTTGTTTGATTTAAACTCCTCTTCTACAAACTGAGATTGTTCATGAACAGGTAAGATATGAATTATTCATAACTTCTCCACAGGAACTCATTTTAAAAACATCTGAAGTATCTCTTCTCAATTATCATCATTATGTGTATGTGATCAAGGAAAATGCAGCTAGTGACACAAACACAACACTAAGATGGCTTAAAAGGAAACATAATTCTTGGACTCCTTGTTTAAACCCTTATATTATTAAAACTATGGATGCAAATGATGAGTTCAAGCTGTAAAATGATTAAACTGAAATAAAACATGGATGGAAGGGAATACTTTAAAAAAGAATGATATATTTATGAATATAAAGGAAATACAGGCTTCATAATAGTTTTTGCTCATTTTAAACAACAAATGGCTCCAGCGGCTCAAAATGAAAACAACTCACATAATTATGGGGGAGGGTAGGGGGGTTGTGTGTCTGTGTGACTGTAGGGTTATGACACCAATCACACACTGAGCATTTACACTTCTCACTCTATAATTTTCTGTCAGCTTGCTGATGAATTTCAAAATGGTCCGTTACCGCCAAGATTCCTAAAGTCCAAATGTCTTTAGAAACGTAGACCAAAGCCATACATACTATTATATTTTCGAGAGGTGCCATTAGAAAAAATCAAAATGTCTGTCACTTAAGTGGCATTCATTTATGTAAATATTGATCAATATTTTAATGAAATAAACAAACAATGCATGTTTTGTTCAATCTTTCCTGGCAACCATAAATTCCAGCCAACCATGTGCAAATTTGGGGGAATTTCAGACTTATTCTGAGCTCAATTTTCTTTTCCAGTTTCATGAAAGATTAATAAGCTCATGCTTTGTGTGGCTTCTTGATAGCCTTGCTGCAATAGAACTCAACAGCCAATCACAAGCATAAAGGCCACCTCAGACCCAGTTGTCAGAAGGAATTGATACACTCTCTGGTTGGACTTTCCATTTCCTTCTGACAAAGATTAGACTAATTGTGAATCAAACCAAATGATTAACTTCAACATATTTCAAAAAGTTCTAAGACATTTCAATTAACATGCAGGATAACGCTGAATGGGAGGATCTAAATGAGACCCGATTGTATTCCCGCCAAAAGAAAGACGATTAGTTGATTTATGTGTGTTTGTGATGAATGTTTTATTCTTATTAAATGTGTCCAGCACATTATAAATCAAACACAAATGGAATATTGATACAGCACTGCAGTTAATGAATCTGCTTATTAAAGCAAGCCAGGGCTGTTAACGTTCCCCTTATACAATTTAATTATCGGGTTTCACTCTCGCTCTAATTATCTGTGTTATTTCTTATCTATCTATCTATCTATCTATCTATCTATCTATCTATCTATCTATCTATGCAGTAATTACACAAACACAGTTGAGATGTCTGAAAAAATGAACCTCCAATATCAAAACAAATTTAGAGGATTAAAGAGAAGTAGATGTGCTCAGTAATTTAGATACAGTTGTCACATACAGCTGTCTTTATAATCATGTATAGTCGCTAGCTGATTGGCTCATGAGCCGGCTTAGCTTTGCCAAATATTCTATCCCCTTTGTGATGAATGTTATTTATTGCTGTCATGCAGCATTAATGTTTAATTCAGAGGTGGAAAATGAGCAGGGTAGAGCCGCATGGTTCCACATGGACCTTTTGAGTCTGGGACAAAAGGGAACCCCAGCCAAAAAAACTTCATCACACTGGAAGAGAGAGAAGACTGATTTGTATGTGTGTAACTGTTTTCTGTCACCCCTTCAGGACCTTTTCTGGTATAATCACAAAACATGTTTCAGACTAAATGGCAAGACTGAAGCTCACTGATCCCTATTAAAGTTATTTAATATTCCAAAAAAAACCCTAATGTTTGAACACAAATTGTGTCTTCATCCTCTTTAATATAACCTACCATGTCAGGACCAGTAATCCTTATGGTGACAAAAGCCCAGTCCTAATGCCATGGAATGTCATTTTGGGGTTGAGGGTTAGGGTTACTGCCAAAGCCACCCTCACACTGGATACTGAAGTAATTATTCTTCACTATTGTTGTGTAAGGTTGGCAAAGAGTTAGACATATACTGGTAATGATTGAAGTTAGGGGTAGGATTAGGCAACACAAATGAATAAGTCAACAATGGCCTGAGAAAGATTAAAACAAAAAAATGTGTAAGTGTGTTTCTGTGTGCATGTAATGTGTCTCTGTTGGATGTTAGTGGGTAGGGGGGAGGGGATAATGTCTCTAATTTGCATGTTTTAAAAAGGCAATGAATTAATATGATATTTATCTTTTCTGAAGAGTTAAATTTTTGCTGGCAGGGGCCCAGAGTGCACCATGACACAATATGATGAACAGCATGAATATGGGCTGGGTGCGTAATGACAGCAGATGTGCACGGGTCCAAGATTAGAGGGGGGAGCAGAATGAGGAGGGTGGATGGGGGTGGGGGAGCTTCTGTTGTGATGAGCGATGGATTGATCTGTCTTGGTGTGTGTGTGTGTGTGTGTGTGTGTGTGTGTGTGTGTGTGGTAGAGATGGGGAGGGGGATAACAGGGTGGAGGTGGGGTTACTCTTAATGATTTATTCATAAAGTTCCTTAATTACAAGCCTGTATGTGTTTGTTGACCCTTAAGCAGTAAGCTAAAAAGACACAATTCAGACTAGAATCACTCATTGTCAACGTTCATCACAGCACCATAATGTTTGTGGTATTACATTAGAAATCTATAAGTCATTCAAGTGATAATGAAAGCAATAAACAGCTTTTATTCCCAACAACTTGAGAATAGTGAAAGTGGAGAACTAAGGAAAAATACTGCAGAAAAATCACTGTGGCCCAAAATGTTCTGGTTCCTGAAATAAGATGATGGTGTAAAAAAGGGGTCAGCTGCTAATCTGTGTTCCCTGAGTAAATCTCTCATTCATTATGTAACAGCTTGCGTTTGTATTCAGGCTACAGACCTATGAAGCAGAAACATTACTTCCTCTGCTTCTTTTTTCTCTTGTCTAAAGCAAAACTAAATTAAAACTGAAAACTAAATTAAATGTTTTCTAACAAAGAAATTAAACATAAAAAGAAGCTTTAGAAATAGATGATCTGTGATTAAGTCTTTTGTTACAAGGAACTATCAAAAATCTGCATTTTTTTCTGTTCTGGTGTGCAAATGAATAAAACTGAAATCAGTATGGAGTGTTGGAACCATGATGACCTTTACATTTTTTTCCTCCTTGAAGCACATTTACATTGACCTTAAAACTCAATAGTGTGTGTGAAAGCAAACATGTTATCTTATTTAGTGTTTTAGAAATGTCAAAAGAACACAATGTTTATTTATCTGTTCATCCAAGTTTCCATCACAAAAGTCAGGGAGTTTTGTAAACATAAAAACTATGTCATTTACCAATAACATTTTGTATTCGTGTACAAAATTATGTCAAAATTGTCAGAATGATGTTTGATCAAAAATCTCAAAAACAATTTAGGCAATTACTTTTTGCCAATTTTCTTTCCAAAAGATGTTTGTTTTTGTTTTGTTTTTTCATAAATTTAGTTACAACTGTAAAATCTTTAAAAAAAAATAAAAAAAAAACTTTTCTTTTTTCATCTATTTGCAGAATTTAATCTGTCACTACAGCTCCCAAAGCGCAAACATTTCTACAAGTAATGTCAGAAACATTGCTTGTGAGCATCCCTTTTTATTCATTATTTGTTCAACCAACTGAAGATGGAGCAATTAAACAGTTTCATGAGTGGGCAGGGACCTGTAAAAGCCCATTTATTTAAATGTTTCAAATGTGAAACTGATTAAAAATAAATTGCTTTAGTGGTATTAATGCTGCAGTTTTCATTTGATGTTCATAAAAAGACAACTGGATCACTGTTGACATGTAAAACAACTAAAAATCAGCCATTTGACACTAGGATCCCTGAAGCCTACAAAAATTTTTGTGAAGTCCCTCCCTGGGTTCACTAATGCCTACTGATTTCACTGTTAGACAGGACCCAAATGCAGGAGGCTGGAAGCCAGAAAACTAAGGAGAACAAAAAGTTAAATAAGTAAACAATCAAACAAACACAAGAATGAACGAACGAACAAATGAGCAAACAAATGAGCGAACGAAGGAATGAAAAGCTGACAGGGCAGCAAAACAAACTTACATATATGGAGAGGAACCGGAGGGAGCGGAGGAAAAACACAGCACCATTTACATCCAAGAAACACGGAGGAACATCAGTGAATCTCCTGACAGTAAATGAAACTTAAAATAGCATTTATATACAGACTGAAAACAAAGCGAGCTGATCAGAGGAAATGGTAAACAGCTGTGGGAAAAAGGAAGACAAGCTACAGAAAACACGAGAGAAACAGGAAGTACAAAATCTACCAAAGTAAAACAGTAAACAGAGACAAAAAAACAAGATGTGCCAAAGAGCTGAACATGGGAAACAAGAACACAGAGGAGAACAGGAGGGAACAATAACCCCAAAATAATTCCACAACATAACTCTGAAGAGAAAAACAAAACCATAGGAGAACAGGAAAATTCACCAAGCTAACGGACACTGATCACAGGTCCCTCTGCCTCGGCATGCTTGTATTGTTGTGTAAAGAACAGGTCATACGACTTTCAACAGTTTCAGCTAGAGATGTCCCGATCAAGGTTTTTTGCCCTCGAGTCCAAGTCATTTGATTTTGAGTATCTGCCGATACAGAGTCCCGATCCGATCTATAACACATTAGAAAATGAATAAAAAGGAGCAAATAAATGTATGTTGTATTTAATTCACCCTATTTAATATTTAGCTGCAGGGACAGGACAGCCAGCAGTCCTGGGACGACAGCCGGTTGCGGCCAATCCAGCGCGTCCTGGGGTTTCCACTGGGCTTCTTCCCGGTGGGGAGTCATGAAGTTGTTACTTGTGTGTAAAAACGAACAGTAACGCTTCCTTTTACAGTACGCTATATACTAAGAAACTACCTGGTACTTATACGGTAAATTTTGGTGTATTAATAGTCATTACCAGGTGTATTAAGTAGGTAATTACAGAGAAAGTACAGCAGAAATTACTCAGAATTTACCTGATACATATATGGAAAATTATAGCATGTATGGGGTAAATACCACATGTAATAAGTAGGGATGTAACAGTATTGACTCTATAGCGATATCGCGGTAGTAAAAGTGGATCGATATTGTCGTCGTCGTGTTATGGTATAAAAGCATGTTCCCGAGGAACAACGCATTGTAAACTACATAAACCATGATCCTTTGCGCTCACAAGAACCGCTCTTGAGCCAATAGGAATGCACTCTGTCAACACAACAAGACAGCATGGCGGCTAGCGGCGAACAAAGTTTGGAGAACGAGAATACAGATGAAAACGCCAACAAAGTTGAGATTGTGCAAGCCCCTGCTTCTTATAAGTCAGATGTGTGGAAGCATATTGGTTTCGCCATGTCAAAAAACGCTAAAGGAGAGAAGGTCACAGACAGACAGCGGACCCTATGCAAGTATTGTACCCAGCGAGAGAGTGTTTTCTGTAGCAGGGGATATTGTAAATGCCCAGAGGTCTCTTCTTCTCCCTTGCAATGTAGATCTTTTGAAAAACCTGAATATAAGCTAAAGAATAGGCCAGTGTTTTATGTTCCTTGACATTTAATTGCTTCAACAGGCTGTTTTTATTTGTCTGTTTGTACCTGACTTAATATTTGTTTGCACTAAAAGGGAAATTCCCTATTGTTTACAGTTGTTCTAGTTGCTTCTTAACTTGAACATTGCACATAAGAGATTCAGTTATGTGAAAAAATATTACCAAAATATATTGATATTGATTATATTGATGTTCTTGCACTTTAAAAGCACGAAGTGATCACTGTTTTAAGTTGTTATGATCCACAAATATAAAATAAATGGCCTGCTAACTGGCAAAATAAGATTAAATGACAGTTTTTGTTATTAACTTAATAAATAGCATCATAAACACAATATCGTGAGCTATTTTACAATACCGTGATCCTCTCCACGATATCACAATAAATATCGTACCATGAGCTCAATATCAATATCGTACCGTACCGTGAGATTTGGATATCGTTACCTCCCTAGTAATAAGGAGGTAAATACAGAGGAAGTACTGCTGCATTTGCTAAGAAAAACCTCTACTATTACCCATCAACTCAATTAGGTCGTGACCAGTTTAGATTTGTAACAACTAAAATTAAAATAGTACCTTCAAATAAATTGCCTTTTCTTACAAGGCCTTCAGTTTTTTTAAGCATTTACATTGTACTTACCTGTAACAACCCCCTACACCTGTAGGAACAGTTTTCTTCTAGGATCCTGGTACATCTTAAATACTGGGCATGTTCTTGCAGATGTTCTTAATGTTTACTCAGTAAGTAAGCTGAAACTGGACTGTAAAAGGTTCTTACCATATAATTCCTAATACATTGTTCGTTTTTCCATGCAATCAATAGACACTTTTACCATTTATCTTCTGCAATGTTGCTAAGTAAAACATGACATTTTACTTAGTAAGTAAGCGGAAACTGGACTGTAAATGGAAGTCTGGTTTGTTTCCATGGTGTTACCAGGTTCTTACCATAAAATTTCCAATACATTGTAACAGATACTTTTACCATCTTATCTTCTGCAATGTTGAAAACTGAATGATCTGGTAATGTTTTAGGCATGGAAAACCCTCCAGAGTGCACAGAACAAGGAGCGGAGACTGTTCTTGAAGTTACAAGATTTATTGAGTAGGTGCTGAGTGAGCTGTCTGCAGGAACACAGGATCTTTGTAACCACAACTTGTGCTGTTCTGCAGTGGGGAAAGGCCAGAGCCAGTGGATGGAAACACAAGTGAGTTTTATCAGTGATATTGGAAACAAAGTTCAGTTTTAACATAGTACTTACAGCCGGACTTAATGAAAACAACTGATGGACTATGATGTGGTATTCCAACCCATTTATTCACAGTCAACCAAAGACACACTGTAAGAGCTGAAATCATGAGATAAAACAAAATCATTCACTTCAAGAACAGTCTCTGCTCCTTGTTCCATGCACTCTCGAGTGTTTTCCATCCCTGAAACATGACACGATCATTCACTTTTCAACATTGCAGAAGATAAGATGGTAAAAGTGTCTATAGATTGCATGAAAAAAGGAACAATATATTAGGAATTATATGGTAGGAACCTGGTAACACCATTGAAACAAGCCAGACTTCCTTTTACAGTCCAGTTTCCACTTACTTACTAAGTAAAATGTAATGTTTTACTTAGCAACGTTGCAGAAGATAAGATGATAAAAGTGTCTATAGATCGCATGAAAAAAGGAACAATGTATTAGGAATTATATAGTAAGAACCTGGTAACACCATTGAAACAAACCGGACTTCCTTTTACAGTCCAGTTACAGCTTACTTACTAAGTAAATATTAAGAACTCCAGCAAGAACACACCCAGTATTTAAGATGTACCAGGATCCTAGAAGAAAACTTTCCTGCAGGGGTAGGGGCTTGTTACAGGTAAGTACAAGGTAAATGCTTAAAAAAACTGAAGGTTGTGTAAGAAAAGGTCATTTATTAGAAGGTACTATTTTATTTGTAGTTATTATAAATCTAAACTGGTCACAACCTAATTGAGTTGATGGGTAATAGTGGAGGTTTTTCTTAGTAAATGCAGCAGTACTTCCTCTGTATTTACCTCCTTATTACATGTGGTATTTACCCCATATGTGCTATAATTTTCCATATATGTATCAGGTAAATGCTGAGTAATTACAGCTGTACTTTATCTGTACTTTACTTTACTTTACTTTCTTAATACACATGGCAAATACCATTAACATACAAGATTTACCATATAAGTACTAGGTAATTTCTTAGTAATTAGCGTACTGTAAAAGGAAGCGTTATCAAACGAACATGACGATAGCGCATTTCTGTACTGTGAGCATGCAGACAGTCTGAACGCACAGAAACCCGTGGACGGACATTACGTTATTAAATAAGCTGATCAGAATGGCAGACACTGCAGAAAGAGTGACATGACCATGGGCTGTCTTCTGCATGCAGTAAGTGATCAACTGCACTCCATGAATGAGTTTAAGATAATATCATAGGGATTTAATATGACTATAAACTATCACCGGAACTCATGCTAACACGGCTAGCGAAGCTAGTGGAGCTAACGTGGCAACATTCTCAACACAACATCATCCACCGAGCCAATTAAAAAAGCTTACTTTAAAGAAAATATACGCATCGAGGCTTTTATAAGTCCTCATCTTCTCCACTGTTGTGTAGACTACAGGACTGTTAACATTCACATTTTCACACACGTTGCGGTCAGTCGTCATGGAAACGCGTCCCCTCTCAAAATGGCGAGTGCGGGTTGCAAGGGAAACTGTTCCGGATACTGACGTCACATGAAAAGGTGTATAGATGCTTTAAAAACTATTGAGAATCGGATCTGGACATCCCTAGTTTCCGCATAATGCCAGTTTCTCCCTTTCTTAAACAATGTAAATGTTGGTCATGAGTATTTTCATAATAAACAAAGGAAAAACCAGAAAACTGACATGTATCCATTAATTCTTATTCAAAGTTGAAACATGTTCAGAAGGGGATTTGACCAGTTAATAAAATAAGCTGATGTACCGAGTAAATGTCCATGACAATGGTTTAAGGACATTCCTAAATGACAGGACACCCGGAAACCCTACCCCTCTGGGCACCCCACCATAATGGACAAAACGTATGGTCCCGTTAGTGTCCGCTATAGCGAGGTTTCGCTGTAATACAAAAGGTAAAGTAGAATAATCTCATGTTCTGTTGTAGTAAAACTTGTGACTGAAACAAAAAAAAAGATTAATTCAACTAAAATAATCCACTTATACATTATTATAACATCCTAATCAACACTACTCTGGATATTTAAAAATAAATATATTTTTTTGTCTGCCTAACCTCAGAAATAACCATATAATCCCACTAGAGGGTGAGAATGTCCACAAAAACAGCATTTCAAAATACAAAGTATGAATATTTTTAGCTTAACTAAAAATGTTAGCTAATGTCTTTTTTTATTATTTCTTTACATTTTCCTTTCAGTTATTAAGCTTTTTAGTACATGATTGAAATGTTATGGTAATAGAATCAGATTAAAATACAAAACATTTTTAAACGATGATCTGGCTCCACACCTGTCTTGGTTTTTTCAGTGCACATTTGTCATAATCTGCAGTTTAGGATAACATGATATTGTTTGGCTGTTTATTTGTTTTTGATCTGTGACAACAAATAATGATTTTTAAAATGTATCTACTCTGCAAAGCATTGAAAAATAGCTCTATTTTTCTTACCACAAAATCTGTTTGCTTGTGCACAAACAGTGCAAACAGCAAAAAACGTCATTTAAAAAAATATCCAGAGCAGTGTGGGCGGGGCTTGGAACTTAATAGCTGAGTACCACAATTAAGGAATTAATGGTTCTTTAATTGACTTGACTCTGAGGATGGCGATTAACTGGTTTGATGTGTTTTCTAGAGAAAAATATGTACAAGTAACATGAATAACATTCACTTATACCAGATTAGAATTGCATTGAGCCAAACTGGTTGCACAGTTAACCATTTCTTTAAGGGAGGATAACATCTGCGCAGTGAAGAAGGCTGAAGAGAGTTTAGAGAAGGCCCCATTTCTATTTTCATCCCGTCTTGATAAAGGTGCCTGACATCATCTAAACAGCGAAGCCTATTTGTAACCAGGTTACAAGCTATCTTTCATCTGTAATTGAGAGCAAGCAGCTCAAGTCAGAAGTGTATCAACAATATAAAATGTTGTTAGCCTTCCATCAAGCAGCCTCTAAAGGGAATTAATAGCTATCATCTGAAAGGAAAAGGGAGCCTCAGACAGACTGAAATGGGGGGGTGTAGTGACAGTGAAAGATGTTCCCCTGGAGTTGTTGTCACAGCATAGGAGAGAGAGAGAATAAGTGAAAAAAACATGTGGGCACAAACCTGAACATGAATTATCTTCTCCATGAGACCATGCTACAAACATCCTTCTCTCAAAGAAACACTTGATTCTTTCAAAATACCTGGCAATAACCAATTTTTCATTGTGTGACTATTCTTCACATGACCAAGCAGACTTTAACACTCATGGTTTTTAATGTTCCTAACACAACTTGACTCAACATCTAGGGTGATTTTTGACATGTACTTAGCATGTGAGAGGAGTCATAGACACAAGATGCATCTTTCTCCTTGTCAAATCATTTGCTCTGTCTACAATCTTGAATCTAATGGATTCACGATGGATTGTGGGATTGTTTGGAAGGGGTGTTTGAGGAAAGCTACTGATTCCCATCTGACCCTATTTTGTTGGACAAGTTAAATAATCCCTGATCTTTACTAAATTTACTGCAGCTTTTTGGGGGTTGTAGGACCTGAGCTATAGGACCACCACACCGATGCCTGAGAGGGACGACTGACTCTGTGCCTCTCGGACTGAGCGGCTTCAGAAGCAGACAGACCGGTTACAAACTGTTCTTTTTGTTTTGTTGTTTTTTTTTTGGCGCTATACAAGTACACGCCATTTACCATTTATTGATGTTCACCTCAGTTGTTGCAGAATGAGTATTGCAAAACACTAAAAAAAGATAGTTTTGTTCATTTAAATGGAAAGGTCATCTTCTGTTGTGTGGCACAAAACATTTGCACTTTCTCTCTTCTATATTACTTCTTTTGTCATACTCTTTGTGTGTGCATATGTACATTCTTGTTCACTCTGTCTTTGCATGCACTGTGTATTTTTCGTAAAGAGTAAGACAACATGTAGCTTCTTTGGGTGCAGTTTGGTCAAATGTTCCAATTTCATATTACTTTCTATTTACAAAGAGAATGAAATGTGAACCTGCTACATCAGTGCAGCTGTACTGTAAGGCTCAAACAAATGGATTAGAGTGAACGAAATGTTTCACTCTGACAGCAGGCAAGTGTGTGTGTGTATGTGTGTGTGAGTGTGTGTGTGTGTGAGAGTGAGAGAGCGAGTGTGTGCCGCAGGCAGTCAGCAGTTTGTTATAATGGGAATTTCAGTCTTGTCTTGTTTGCCTTGGAGCTGAACAACGTCGGTGCTCTGCTTGTGTGTGCTCTAATTACAGACAAGATTAGAGCGGGCATATTAAACTGCTACCAGCCACTGTTTGTAATTGCCACAAGCAAATGTTTGTAATTATGAACAGATTGCTTTACCATCGATAATTAAAACAACAACACAACTTATTTAATGACTATCGGGAGATTGCACTCTAAAATTGACAAAGCAGAGCGGAGAAAATCATTTTCACCCCTCGTGTTTCTCTCTCTCTTCTCTGAATTCGCCCCTCTGACTTCTACCCAGCGCTCCCTCCCTGCAGATCTGATGCTTTTGACTGGATTTGCTCCAGTTAAAACAAAGACAGCAAAGTCTCTGTGTTGATAGCGTTGCTGTCACAAAGCTCACTTCCCCCTTAAGCAGTGATTGTCCATTGTCTGTGTGGTAAGTGATACACTAAGCAGTTGGTATTATTAGCTGAGCAACCCCAGTCATAATCCACCACCTGTTGACAGTTATGTGATGCTGACACACAATATCAAGCGAAAGCAACTGACCTTGTCATTCTGCAGGCTAATGAGCAGTTTTATGAGGCCACTGCCAGCAAGCCGCACACTGACATGCCCTAACCCATTTTTCTAAGAGGAATATTTAGCCATATTTTATCTGATGTACTGTAGACTGACATCAAACCAGTCACTAGGCTGTTTTTATGATCCCAGAAACCTTGGATACATACGGCACGATATAATCTAAAGATTTCTTATGGTAGTGTCTCACTGGGCTGTGATTGTTGGCGATTAGTAGAAAACATCAGAAATACACATATTTTATGTTTTGTGTATTCTGTATATGGTGAAATTGCAACATTTGTGCAAATCTTGGCTGAATATTTTTTAGATAATTTAGCCACTATTAGTCAAAATGTCAGATTCGCTTTTTTGTCTTCAATCTGTTACAGCTTATGGTGCATTCACACCGGCCCAACCATCAACTTCATAAGCGGCAAGTTTATATGTAAAGTCTATGGTGGATGGGCGTCAGACAGACGTCAACGGCTCTGCGGCGCTTTGTGAGCATTATGAGCGGCAACTTTTCAAGCTTTTCTATCTGTTCAGGCGTTGACACTTGAAAAGCTAGAAAAGCTCAAAGTTCAGCTATCTGAACTTTTGACGTTGATAACGCTCTTGAAGCGGCATGTCAACCAATCAAAGCGTCTCATCGTAGTGACGTAAGACGCCACAGCACGTAGCCGGAAAGAAGCGGGATCAGCTAAAATGGAAGATAAATTAACCTCATCCAAACGTAGCTCCTGGAGCAAATGGTTAAACTCACCAAACTCAGAACGCATCTGAAGAATGGAGTGTATCCACAAACGGCGCTGATGCACCCGACGTCGACGTTGTCTAGATCTATGAAGTAAATAAATCCAAGCCACTGTCTCAATATGATCCGCAATAGCTCCGAACATCCGATAACAAAGGAAGCCCCGCCTTCGCACTCTTTTTCGGTCAGGCTTTACGAGCTTTAACGCCTATGCGCTCTGACTGGCAGCCGTTTTATGAGCTTCAACTTCAAACGTCAAATTTGGACCGTTATCAGCGTTGCTTGACGTTGACAAAGTGGCCGGTGTAAATGCACCATTAGTTTCACAGGTAGTCATCACTTCCCAAAATTGTTACATGTTTCTTGGACTTTTTTCTGAATTGGAAGAGTTGCAGATGTCTGCTAAAATTAAAAAAAAATTTACGAACAAATTTGTGAGGCGAAACTTTGAGCAGGTTCAAAATTCCATTAACATGACAGTGAAGCTCAGTGATTCATGTGAGGAAGTTAGAGGAACCCTTTCTAACGTTTCAAGACATTGTGGAAACTCTTCTGTGAATGTCATTACTAATGTCTCACCAACAGTTGTAGCCAGGCAAGATACTACCTTTAGGCTTTTGACTGCACTGCTCTTAAAAGTTTTATAATTATGTTTAGATAAAGCTGTTGCTGTATCCATTTCAAAACAGTCAAATAAAACAGACATTAACTGTCATGATTCCCACCAGGGGGTGTTAGTTCGAACCCCAAGAGCGACCCAACTCCAAACACATACAGGGAAACGTAAATCAGGGGAAGTGAATTTATTATAAAAGGTGCACGAGACAACAGAACAAAACAGTGTAATGTGCTCGATGAAACCAGGACTGGAACTGAGGCGGGGAAGAGACTCGATCCTGGGGGAAGAGACTCGTTAGAACACAAGCAACACGACCCGCTGCAGTGCGCGGGGAAAGTGCAACCACACTTACTGTGAGGTGAAGCTGTAGTTGCGGAAGGTGGGATCCGAAGACACTGCAGCGGGGGTGGAGCCCCAGGAGTCGAGGAAAAACGAGGAAGCCCGGGACGGGGTGCTGTCTCCACAGCTGAGACTGTGGCAGGGGTGACAGCCGCGTGCTGACCGGGGAGGTGTGGATCCGGAGGAGACCAGAGACAGACAGCGCACCGGGGAGAGAGAACGCCGCAAAGCGCGCGACGTTAGAAAGCCCCGGTGAGGAAGAGACGGGCGGAGAGCAGGTCCGGGGAAAGCCAAACCAGCGTGAGAGCCTGTGGAAGCGGCTGCTCTCCAGGACAGGAGGTACGGATCCTAGGAAAGGCGTCGGATCCGGATAAAGCTCCTGGACGTGAAACTGAGAGAAGCGGGAGAGAGGGCAGGTTAGTAGAAACTAACATGAAACTGTCATTAAAATGTCTCTGGCCGATCTGTACCACAGTATGAGTGGAACGAGCTGGCGTCTGTCTCTTCTTGCTCCTCTGCNAAAAACAGAAAACCAGGCTAAACACAAAAGTTCAAAAAACCTGGACCCCCAGAGGAGATGCGCCGAGCCTCTGGAGGACGACCTGGAGGCCGAGAGGAGAAGCGCCCAGGCTCTGGAGGACGGCCGGGAGGCCGCTTTGAGAGGCGCCAAAAGTCTGGGGGACGTCCTGGAGGGCGGCCTGGGAACCGCGAGGCGAAGAGGCGCAGCGCGCCTGGAGGGCGGCCTGGGAGCCGCGGAGCGAAGAGGCGCAGCGCGCCTGGAGGGCGGCCTGAGAGCCGCGGAGCGAAGAGGCGCCTGGCGTCTGGAGTGCGGCCTGAGAGCCGCGGAGCGAAGAGGCGCCTGGCGTCTGGAGTGCGGCCTGAGAGCCGCGGAGCGAAGAGGCGCAGCGCGCCTGGAGGGCGGCCTGAGAGCCGCGGAGCGAAGAGGCGCCGGGCGTCTGGAGTGCGGCCTGAGAGCCGCGGAGCGAAGAGGCGCCTGGCGTCTGGAGTGCGGCCTGAGAGCCGCGGAGCGAAGAGGCGCCTGGCGTCTGGAGTGCGGCCTGAGAGCCGCGGAGCGAAGAGGCGCCTGGCGTCTGGAGTGCGGCCTGAGAGCCGCGGAGCGAAGAGGCGCCTGGCGTCTGGAGTGCGGCCTGAGAACCGCGAGGGGAAGAGGCGCAGCGCGCCTGGAGGGCGGCCTGAGAGCCGCGGAGCGAAGAGGCGCAGCGCGCCTGGAGGGCGGCCTGAGAGCCGCGGAGCGAAGAGGCGCCTGGCGTCTGGAGTGCGGCCTGAGAGCCGCGGAGCGAAGAGGCGCCGGGCGTCTGGAGTGCGGCCTGAGAGCCGCGGAGCGAAGAGGCGCCTGGCGTCTGGAGTGCGGCCTGAGAGCCGCGGAGCGAAGAGGCGCCGGGCGTCTGGAGTGCGGCCTGAGAGCCGCGGAGCGAAGAGGCGCCGGGCGTCTGGAGTGCGGCCTGAGAGCCGCGGAGCGAAGAGGCGCCTGGCGTCGGGAGTGCGACCTGGGAGCCGCGGAGCGAAGAGGCGCCTGGCGTCTGGAGTGCGGCCGCTGCTGCTGGCGGGAGGACAGCCGCTGATGCCGGATGAAGGTCTTGGAGGTCTGGGAGGTCTAGGAGGTCTGGGAGGTCTTGAAGGTCTGGGAGGTCTTGAAGATCTGGGGGCTGAGGTATGATGAACCGGTGCTGATGAGTCCGGAGGACCGTCGCGGACGGCGACGTCCTCGAACCCTGGCGTTGGAGGACCGTCGCGGACGGCGACGTCCTCGAACCCAGGAGGAGGCGCTGGAGGACCGTCGCGGACGACGACGTCCTCGAACCCTGGCGTTGGAGGACCGTCGCGGACGGCGACGTCCTCGAACCCAGGCGGAGGCGGAAGCGTTGGAGGACCGTCGCGGACGGCGACGTCCTCGAACCCTGGCGTTGGAGGACCGTCGCGGACGGCGACGTCCTCGAACCCAGGCGGAGGCGGGAGCGTTGGAGGACCGTCGCGGACGGCGACGTCCTCGGACCCTGGCGTTGGAGGACCGTCGCGGACGGCGACGTCCTCGGACCCTGGCGTTGGAGGCCCGTCGCGGACGGCGACGTCCTCGAACCCAGGAGGAGGCGCTGGAGGACCGTCGCGGACGGCGACGTCCTCGGACCCTGGCGTTGGAGGACCGTCGCGGACGGCGACGTCCTCGGACCCTGGCGTTGGAGGACCGTCGCGGACGGCGACGTCCTCGAACCCAGGCGGGGCGGAAGCGTTGGAGGACCGTCGCGGACGGCGACGTCCTCGGACCCTGGCGTTGGAGGCCCGTCGCGGACGGCGACGTCCTCGAACCCAGGAGGAGGCGCTGGAGGACCGTCGCGGACGGCGACGTCCTCGGACCCTGGCGCTGGAGGCCCGTCGCGGACGGCGACGTCCTCGAACCCAGGAGGAGGCGCCAGAGGACCGTCGGGGGCGTCGAGACCCTCGGAGAAACAGGGGGCGTCGAGACCCTCGGAGAAACAGGAGGCGTCGAGACCCTCGGAGAAACAGGAGGCGTCGGGACCCTCGGGAGAACTGGAGGCGTCGGGACCCTCGGGAGAACTGGAGGCGTCGGGACCCTCGGGAGAACTGGAGGCGTCGGGACCCTCGGGAGAACTGGAGGCGTCGGGACCCTCGGGAGAACTGGAGGCGTCGGGACCCTCGGGGAAACAGGAGGCGTCGGGACCCTCGGAGAAACAGGAGGCGTCGGGACCCTCGGGAGAACAGGAGGCGTCGGGACCCTCGGGAGAACTGGAGGCGTCGGGACCCTCGGGAGAACTGGAGGCGTCGGGACCCTCGGGAGAACTGGAGGCGTCGGGACCCTCGGGAGAACTGGAGGCGTCGGGACCCTCTGGAACTCTCGAACCGGGACCCTCTGGAACTCTCGAACCGGGACCCTCTGGAACTCTCGAACCGGGACCCTCTGGAACTCTCGAACCGGGACCCTCTGGAACTCTCGAACCGGGACCCTCTGAGACGGGGCTAGGACCCGTAGTCAGCTCGGAACAGGTCCGAGCAGCGGAGGAGTAAAGAGCAGACACGGCACCCGAGACACCGAAGGGGACGGTGGGTGCTGCGGGTCTCTCTAAAACGGGGCTGGGACCCGTGCGCAACTCGGAGCAGGTCCGAGCAGCGGAGCAGTGGAGAGCGGAAAAAACACCCGAGACACCGAGTGAAACGGCGGGTGCTGGGGAGCTCTCTGAGACGGGGCTCGGACCCGTGCGCAACTCGGAGCAGGTCCGAGCAGCGGAGGACTGAAGAGCGGACAAGGCACCCGAGACACCNAAATCTTTTTTTTTTTCATTGAAGCATTTAAAGGTTTAGTGAGTGTGTTATAGTTCGTTAATAAATTAGAATAAAATTTTGTCATCTCTTAAGACGTCATCTCTTTTTAGTTCTATTTGTAGTTATTTTCCAACTAATAACACACATAGAGGCCAAACTTTCCATCAGTTTCATGTAGTTCTTCGCATCAAGTCCCCATGATGGATTCTATTTTAATACAAGCTTGTTATTGTTATTATTATTATATATTCAGGCCTTTTTATATATATATCTATATATTTATTATTTTATTATTTTCCTCCTCAGAATCAGGCAAACTAGTCTGTATGAATTTCACTGATCAACTAATCGTCTGGGATAGACACCTGATCTCTCACACATTCATTACATAAATGTATAAAAGATGAGAATCTCCACACAGCATTCTTCAGTGTGTTTCACAGCTTCTAGCAGCCTGTCTCTGCTGACACAGACATGAGTACACACACACACACATATTCACAGATAGACAGCGCACACACATTTACAGATAGACAGGACAGACACACACATACATGGTACCAGGCTTTCTCTTACACACAGAAGTTCAAAATCGCTTACACAGAACCAAATAGAGTGAATAGAGTACTGCGCAGTTAATTAATTTACTCTTTTGAGATGTGCCGATCTCAACACCAATCAGAATTAGAATCACAACGAGGTCTACGAACGTTATAACGTAAACAACAATTCTATCATCGGACGTCCTCAAACTCTGTTTCAACACATTTGTTCCTCTTATTATTTCTTCTGATTTTACTGTTTTGTTACTGGTCGCTCCACTTCCTGTCAACATCATATTTCTTCTGCTATTTCAACAAGAACTTCACGTTATCTGGGTCCTTCAAATACATGTATTTCACATCACCAGTCAAATCAGCAGTTGACTGTGAGTTTCCCATCGTTCAAACAATTGAGTGCTGTACAGACTTAAATATTACCGATGTCCTGCGACATCTATCCCAATTACAATGACAAGGACCCGAACAGCGACAACAACTGCCACACAAACAGCAATACTTAGATCTTGTGGCCAGTCACTCGGTTTCAACACATTGTTAAACATACTATGATCGTATAGTGGATTTTATGCAAACACAAACGCCTTGGGAGGAGTTATTGAAGTACGGATTGAAGAGGCTAATGCCGGAACGAGGCGGTTATCAGGGATAACACTGACAATACTTGAAGTTACTCTAAGTACAGGTTATAAAGCCTAACTCCCGGACGTTGGCAGTGCGTACAATACTGACTCTCAATAACGGACCTTCAGTCCCAAACACAACTTGCCTCACTTTAAAACACAGCTCATACACCAAACAGCTTAAACAACGAAACCAGCACTTCTTACCCCTTGTTGAGTGATGTATTCTTCTCGCTCGAATCGCGTCAACTCCACGTTGGCGGTTGAGGTCGACCTATCCAGCTGGCCCAGCTGGCAATTCAGCCCCCGGGACTTTTCACCAGGGTCCTATGACTCTCCTGGCCGTGCACGGTCTTCAGCTGTCGTCCTCTTCCGTCAGCGATGGAGTATGTTGCGAAACGGGTTCACGGCACCAAGAAAATGTTAGGTTTTTTCCTTATTCTATCAAAACCTTCCATTATTATAAATATAAGAAATACGATCACTCAAGAAGTTTGGTCCAAAACTCAGCCGAGGAGAGTACCAGCGCTTGCATCATGTCCGCAAGACAGCCCTGAGAACTCTGCTGGTCCCTCATCAGCTCAGTGTCTTTATTCACTTAGAAACAGCAATAATAGATAACATGAATCATCACTACAAATCAGTTGATCCAGTCGTGGCTGGCGCCTCGCAGTTACCTTGGATTAAGAAAAACAAAGTGTTCTGAGGGAGAATGTGTAAGTCTGAGAACAGTAGCGGGTCAGATAACAGGGCCTGTGTGACTGCTGCACACAGGTCATGCAGGAGATTTCTTCAAAGTTGGTGTCAGGCATGAACGTGTATAATTATATGTTTTCCATTCTCTATCACAGTCAAAAAGCTAACAGCTGGGGCTACTGTGAAAAGAACCAATCAGAGCTCGGCTTATTGAGCGGTGAGCAGAGGCTTCCGTAGTTGTTTGAGATGCTCCCGGGAAAACGCCAGATGAAGTGTGGAATGGTAAGAAAATGTCTATACTATATTGCAGTTGTTAAATTAATACTTCAGAAAATATACTTATTTTAGTCGACTAAAACTGCCACATATTTTCATCGACTAAAATTAAACTACAATTAAAAGTAGTTTAGTGACTAAAATTGTGACTAAAATTGAAAAGAATTTTAGTCAAAAGACTATGACTAAAACTAAATTAAAATTTCTTGCCAAAATTAACACCGCTGTAGAGAAAGGAAAGGAAAGGTACTGCTGCAAATCTGCTGTGCATTGCTCAGCACATTGTATTCTGGGAAATTTGGGTTTTAAAACAGTTTTATTAAAACAAGAAGCTGCAAAATGTCCGAGAGTGGGATTTATTGTGAAAAGCTGTCAAATGATAAGAGTCTGAATAAAGAGCGATATGGTAAGCATTAGAATTTTTCTGAATGAATGAGATTTTTAAACTGGCAAACTACCAACGCAGTCTTTCACAAAAGTCCAATAGTTTTGCTTTTGTTTAAATTAGGATCTATTTTCCAAGTCAGTTTTAATGGCTTTACTCATATGCATATTCAGAATATAAAATGCATACTGTAATTAACATGGTGGCTGTTTAATTAAAAAGATCAAATGGACTGTCTCTTTCTGTCTGATACTTACTGGATTCTGCATTTTATCTGCCAGACCTCCTGTCTGAACCTATGTTTTTTTGTAAATCAGCTAGCTGCAACAACTTGACAAGGTTTGCAGGGACTCTCTTTGACATGAAAACTTGTACCGTTTTAGAAAAAAAAGATTAAATATTTTTTCTCTGCTTAATCAAAAAGGTTCTTATTTCCAACATTTTCTGTGATTAAACATACTTTTTACAAAACCAGGATGTTCAGCTGTAGAATAAGGCTCAGAGACTTCTTTATTTCTTCATGTCAACAAAGCCATATTCTGGAATGGTTGAGACTGAAAAAAGCATGTGTCCTTTGATTGGTCGGTAGCCCTTTTAAAGAGGCCCTGCCATTAAAAACTGTTTTACTGAGGTTTCTGTTGAATATTTTAGCTCCACAGGTGTTCTTACCTTCATAGTGGGTGTGAAAACAGGTAGCATGCTGCTGGCTAAAAGCTGTAGCATAAAACGTAGCAAACAGGAAGAGCCTACATCTGATGTTGCCATGCGCAGCAGGGCAGGAAACAGTATACCTTGCTCTCATAGGCTAGTTTGTTAGCCAATCTGAGTCCAGCAAATCTGAATAATGAACATGAATGAGCTGCTGCTCGAGGCCTGACGAAACAAGCCGGAACCACCCGAATTTTAATTGAGACAGATTGAAAGGTCTGTTAATCAGTGTTTCCTAATGTTTTTTAGATATAAAATGTTTCATATACACGCAACACTTATATGCACAAAACTGCTGAGCACCGAGGTCGTGCATATAACCGTCGTCGACTGTATATATACACACACTGTATGTATACACACAGTTTACAGATGGATGGACTGATGTAAGAATGCATAATTAAGCCTGTTTTTTGGGGCTCTGATTGTCCAGCAATTCTATTAGAATTTTTTCTAATTCAAAAATATAGTGAGTTAAAATATGATCCTTTTTGTAAAACAAAGATATCTGCCACAGAAGTACGTCAAAACAGGAGGAGAAAACAAAAATGTAAAGGAAGCCTAAGAGAGGCAAAAATGAAACAGAAAAAATTTATCCAGACATTTTTCTTTTACTTGAAATTGTAACTTTAGAAAAAACATGTTGTGTTGTTTGAATGTTTCCTTGACAAAATTTCAATGATAAATGTACATTTAAAATGCCCAGAGTACAACTAATCTCCAGTCCCACGAGACGTATAAAGCTGCAATGATTCTCCAAGATGTTCTTCTGATGTTGGTGTTTTTCATTTGTTTTTCCCTTGTCTACTTTTTTTCTTAATAAAGCAATGTGTTTTTAATTTGCTTCATTGTGAAGACATCACGTTATGCACTGAAACAAGCATTTTGACTGACTTATCCATATTCAGCACAACACTAAATGGTTCAACACCCTCTGTTCACTTTTTAATGACCTCTGCTCGGCTCCTTCCTTGATTTTATTTCACACTAGAGACAGGTCATGGGGTCTTCTCAGCATTTCTGTTTCTACTTCCTTTTATCTCTTTGAGCCTAATTCTCTTAACTGTGTTCACTAGGGTTGTTAACTGATTAAGCAATTTAATTAGACCATGTATTGGAGACACACAAAGGACCCAACCAAGAGTTTCAAAAGTGAAAGAAAAATATTTCTAGCAACAAACCATAATGACATAAATTTTAAATATTTCTGAGACACTTAAAAGTCTTGAGGCATTATTGTTTTAACAAGTTCCTACATATCTTACACATAGTTTTGAGAGATTTAACTCTTTAGTGACCACCATTGAAGATAAATAACATTTAAATTTGTCAAATTAGAATTCATTGCTATGATTTTTATACACTGCTCAAAAAATAAATGGAACGGAAAAATAAGACATCCTAGATCTGAATGAATGAAATAGTCGTATTAAATACTTTGTTCTTTACATAGTTGAATGTGCTGACAACAAAATCACACAGAAATTATCATTGGAAATCAAACACATCAACTCATGAAGGTCTGCATTTGGAGTCACACTCAAAATTAAAGTGGAAAAATTATAGGCTGATCCAACTTTGATGTAATGTAGAAGAGGAGCCTATAGAACTACTATAATAAAAATTTCAGACCTAATAGCTGTAGTTCCACTAGATATACACTGCAACTAAATGATTTAAATGTGAAAAGGAAGCATTTAAAAACATGATATGTCTACTTTAAAACAAGTCAAAGTGAGGCTTAGTAGTGGGTGTGGCCTCCACATGCCTGTATGACCTCTCTACAACACCTGGGCAGCTCCTGACAAGATGGCAGATAGTCTCCTGAGGGATCTCCTCTCAGACCTGGACTAAAGCATCCGCCAACTCCTGGGCAGTCTGTAGTGCAATGTGGTGTTGGTGGATGGAGCGAGACATGATGTCCCAGATGTGCTCAACTGAATTCAGGTCTGGTGAGTGGGCGGGCCAGTTCATAGCATCAATGCCTTCATCTTGCAGGAACTGCTGGCACACTCCAGTTGCTAAGGTGAGAGATATCTGAATTTCCCTCCTGAACCTGTTGCTCCTGTGACTCAGCAAGGATATATAGATAAAAATAGATAGATATTTTATAGTTCATTTCATGACCCGTTAATACTGTAAATATGTGTAAATAAATCCCCATATATGTTTAAAGTACTGTTTGTCAAGATTCCCACCAGGGGGTGTTAGTTCGAACCCCAAGAGCGACCCAACTCCAAACACATACAGGGAAACGTAAATCAGGGGAAGTGAATTTATTATAAAAGGTGCACGAGACAACAGAACAAAACAGTGTAATGTGCTCGATGAAACCAGGACTGGAACTGAGGCGGGGAAGAGACTCGATCCTGGGGGAAGAGACTCGTTAGAACACAAGCAACACGACCCGCTGCAGTGCGCGGGGAAAGTGCAACCACACTTACTGTGAGGTGAAGCTGTAGTTGCGGAAGGTGGGATCCGAAGACACTGCAGCGGGGGTGGAGCCCCAGGAGTCGAGGAAAAACGAGGAAGCCCGGGACGGGGTGCTGTCTCCACAGCTGAGACTGTGGCAGGGGTGACAGCCGCGTGCTGACCGGGGAGGTGTGGATCCGGAGGAGACCAGAGACAGACAGCGCACCGGGGAGAGAGAACGCCGCAAAGCGCGCGACGTTAGAAAGCCCCGGTGAGGAAGAGACGGGCGGAGAGCAGGTCCGGGGAAAGCCAAACCAGCGTGAGAGCCTGTGGAAGCGGCTGCTCTCCAGGACAGGAGGTACGGATCCTAGGAAAGGCGTCGGATCCGGATAAAGCTCCTGGACGTGAAACTGAGAGAAGCGGGAGAGAGGGCAGGTTAGTAGAAACTAACATGAAACTGTCATTAAAATGTCTCTGGCCGATCTGTACCACAGTATGAGTGGAACGAGCTGGCGTCTGTCTCTTCTTGCTCCTCTGCTTAAATACCCAGCTCACCTGAGCTGGGTAATGATCCACACCTGCAGCCACTGATGAGAGCTGTCACACCCTGCAGAGATGATTAGTGGAGACAGCACACACCACACAGCAGCTGCAGCAATCCCACCAGTGAAAACACTACAGAACAAAACCCTCACAGACCAGAAAGGAAAACCCAAACCCCAGAACCGTGACATTAACAAAACAACAAAATACATGGTGAGTGAGTATTGATAATGTGGTTTGTTTTTTGTTTAACAGTGTTTAGCATTTCCTCTTAAAGAGGCCATTTCATACAAATTTCAGGACTTTGTGGTTATTTCTTAAGCATTAACCAGTAATATGAAACATTTTATATCTAAAATACATTAGGAAACACTGATTAACAGAACTGTCTGCATTAAAATTCGGGTGGTTCCTACTCCTTCTGTCAGGCTTCGTCAGAAGCACGTTCATATTCATTATTCGAATTTGCTGGACTCAGACTGGCTAACAAACTAGCCCATGAGAGCAAGGTATACTGTTTCCTGCCCCGCTGCGCATGGCAACGTCAGACGTTATGTCTTCCTGTTTGCTACAGCTTTTAGCCAGCAGCATGCTAGGCGTGGTTTCAACTGCGGGAGCTGATGAATACTAACGAACAAAGGAGTTGTGACGAAACAGATACAGGCTGTTCGGACTCGAGTGTTATCGCCACCTGCGTAGTTTAAGAGATTAAAACTGAAAGAGAAGTTGTTGACCTGTGGAGCTAAAATATTCAATAGAAACCTCAGAAAAACTGTTTTTAATGGAAGGGCCCCTTTAAAAATGAACCTTTCCTATACTTGTCCAAAGCTTAAGGATGACAGTTCGAGCTAGTACAGATCTTCTCAGTAGAAAATAAACTGCACTATTGTTGTTTTTGTTTGGTGGATTATTAAAACACAAAGCAATAGTGGACACACAAAACACTTGAAGCAATGGGTTTTACAAATTTTGCTCTGGCAAGTGTTTTACTTGGTTTGCATTTCCAAAAGACTGATTGCCATCTTGCTACTGTTCCAGCTGGCTGCAGGATGGAACGCTGCTGCTTTGCCTCTTTTTGTTTTTTCTATTGACTCACTTAAAGGGACCTAAGGCAAGATTTGTGAAAAACTACACATGCATTTCCAGTTTATTCAATGCTAATGGGTCATGAAGCATTAAAAACCCAAAATAACGAGGCCATCCGCATATATGTCTGTTGCCTTGGACACGCTGTGTGCTACATAATGCGCTGCAGTTCGACGTCCGAATTTCCCGCGCAGTTGTAGTGATGTGACGTAAACTGACGCTGCATGCGCGTTGCCGACAGCTCTTGAACAGGAAGAACATGGCCGCCGTGGACTTGGATTCAAACACTGAAGGTATACTTATGGATGTTTCTGCAGCCAGCAAACGACCTGCATCCACTCTCACCCCCCAAAAAAGTGGCACCACGAAGAAAAAAAAGACTTTATCAGCGGCATCTCGTGAGTCTAAAAAAAATATGACCGAAGCCGGGCAGGCACCCGCATAAATATTGGATATGCGTTCGGTTCATGGAGGGAACTTCAGCTGCATTTGGGAGTGAAAACGGATGCTGACATGGCTCATTTCCTTGTGACCAGGTGAGAAAACATTATAGGTCGTGTTTAGAGCCTGATACAGTATGAAAATGATGAGATCAAATCAAATAACAGAGTGGAGAGACCTGACGTGAAGTATGTTAGCCTCCCCGGTGCAGTGCTGTGAAGACGAACAGTCTGTAAAGTGTCTGTGCGCGCTCCCGTGCCGACTTGGCTGGTGGCTGCAGTTAGCCACAGCGCCTGTCGCGGCAGCACTGAGTCAGATTTTGTAAAGTTGCCTTAAGTTCCTTTAAGAACAGCTTTTAGCCTGTTTGTTTGATCCTGATTGATGTATGTTCTATTTGATTGTGTTATGCTCAGAAGGCCAAATTACAGATTTTCAACCAGCAGGGTCAGGCCTAGGTCAGGGCCACCACAAAAATTTTTTTAGAGTGAATCTGTGCGTGAGGAAAAAGTACTGAAAAATATTTTATTATAAAGAAATTCTAGTGATTTGGGGATAACTTGCTGTAAACATGTATATTAAGTGTTCAGTATATATTTTTGCTTTTATGGCAGGAGACTATTTTTACCATAACTGTTGATCTAAGTGTGTTATTTGTTGGCTGAATGCTACAAGGTACCTAATTTTAACATTTGATCACTAACTCTTAATTAGGTTTGTTGTTGTTTTTTTTTTTTTTTTTTTGCAATTCGTTTTATGAGGTTTGGGTTTCATCAATGTGTGAGATTGTGTGAGATGCTGGTATCTGTTTTCACTCATCCAGGTCATAGTAAGACTAACAGTTTTAAAAAGTGACTGGACTTTTTAGATTCTTGAAGACACTTTGCGTCTCATCTTAGGAGCTTCATTAGTTCATCAGCAACTAATGAAACTCCTTGTATGTGTCATGATTCACAGTATATCATGTCATGTTGATGGTTATAGTTCTATTCTTGGGTCCAAATCATTTCCACTTAGTCACGCCCTGTTTTCTTTAATTGTCTGCACCTGTTTCCTGTTTGAATCTGACACTATTTAAGTTGTCCCCTTTTTACAATCTAGTGCCTGACTGATTGTTCAGTTTTACCTGTCAGTCATCCAATAATCTTTTCACAATCTTTTTCTCATAGTGTATTGACCGCAGTTCTGTCCCTGACCATAGCTCCACGTCTGACCCTTGCCTGCTACCTTTACCTGAAAGGCTGACTTTCGGATCTGAACCCAACTGCCTGCCTGACTACCATCTGCCAAGCCCATATCTATACTGTAAGTCATTCAAGTTTTGTTTTGACTGAAGTTGAGGAGAGAATAGTGGAGTATTGTTTTGGAGGATTTATTGGAGGAATTGTTGGAGAACGATTATTAAAGAGGAAGAGGATCATCAAGGGAGTTTTACTCCAAAGAGGATCCGTTCATTGTTCCCCTGCCTCAGTGTGTTGCTTGTACCACTCCACTAACATTTGTCTCACTCTCAAGTCAAGCACTGTTACGTCACTCATCTGTGTTCTCCAGCCACTGCTCAGTTTTTACCTGGAGGTTTTACCAGTCAGACCCAGAGGCTGGAGGACATTCATTCAAACTTTCCTGCTGCTAGAGTTTTCCAAGCTATTTTCATAGTACTCGCTCTCCAACATCCAGAGCGACCTGGTAACTGTTCACTTGTTTGTCAGGTTCTTGTAAATTTCCCCAACCATCACTAATGTTCTCTTTCTCTGACTACAGAAAATATCGGTGTTCCTGCTGAGCCAAAGATCCTCGCTGTGGAAGTCTTATTCTATGTAATTTTCACTAAAGCATTTTATATCCAGTGTACTGGTTTTGTGTGCTTTGGATTCCAGACTAGCCTGAACCATTACAGTACAAGAAGAGAAACATCTTCAAGAAGCAATACCAGTTGTTGTTTTTTTTAACCTACTAGATTCCCTGTGTGAGTGTTGGTGAGCTACATGAGTGACCTAGTGATGGTCAAGATGCCTGCTCATTTTTAGTTTGTATCCCCCCTCGGCTACATCTTAATCCCTACATAACTGTATTGTGCAATATTTTTACTAATACATTTCTATATGGATGAACTCACCCCCCTCTAAATTACCTTCTTGCCTTCTAACTGCTTTTCCAAAAATGCTGAAGACGGCGGTCATGAGCTGTGATTAACGTGTAGCACTTCTCCGTGTTCAGATTAGCTCCAGTGTGACTCTGCCGTGTTGTAGACAGTAACCCGACCATGATGAGACTATAACGTCTATAAATCACATCCACACAATCACAACCACTGCAAGGAAGTCTTGGCCCCGATTTAATTATTCTTTTAATGATATTGGTTATTCTCTTTGTAGTAGTTTTCAGAGTAGTTTATCCATTGATTGTTGATAGCCACATTGCTAAAGCTATTGCCGTGTTGCTGAGAAGGGTCTGAGTAAATGCCTGAATAGAAATATAATGTGCACAAATCACATCCACACAATCACTGCAGTAAAATAAAGTCTTCACCCTGATTTTACTGATATTAGTTATTCTCTTTGTCATAGTTTTCAACCAGTTGCTCTAAATCCCTGTGTGCAGTTCTTTGGTGAGAAGCTGGAGACAACAGGCAGGCAAGGGCCAGTGTGTCTGTCTGAGAGATGGTTTTATACTCCAGGAGGCGTGTCTTAGAGACGATGCTGGTGACATAGACATGAGCGCTGACATAGACATGTACCTCTTTCAGCCAATCACAAAATTCAAATGCAATAGCTACCTTTCAACCCTAAGAGGGCAGCACTAAGACCTTTTTAGACCAAAATTGTAGAATTTAACAAGTTTACATGAAAATGTCAAAAAATGCCCAAAAAACTCAAATATTGTTTTGGTAAAGACCCACTAATACA
This sequence comes from Pachypanchax playfairii, assembly GCA_006937955.1. Taxonomy (NCBI): domain Eukaryota; kingdom Metazoa; phylum Chordata; class Actinopteri; order Cyprinodontiformes; family Aplocheilidae; genus Pachypanchax; species Pachypanchax playfairii. The sequence goes on from SSNP01000063.1 coordinate 1,921,731, forward strand.
GTTTATAAGCAGAAAAAAGCTGTTTTGAGGATGAGTTGCTCTTTAAAGTGTAACTGCACCCCATGAGAAAGCCTAATCCCTCCCCAAACAAGATTTGAAAAACCTTACAGAAGTAGGAGGGGCCCTGATGAACAGAGGGGAAACCGGAGTACCTGGAGAAAACCCAAGCATGCATGGGAAAAACGTGCAAACTCCATGCAGAAAGTTACTAGCCTGGATTCGAAACCAGGGCCCTCTTGATGCAAGGCAACAGCTCTACCAACTGCTCCACCGTGCAGCCCCCGAGAACAGTGCCACATGCTTTGTCGGTATTGCTCTTTCTCTAATATTCTCTATTCTCTACACTTTTGATCTGAATATAGTTTTCATTTGGAGTCAAGACTGTGATTTGCTTGAATCACCCATGTCTTTGGCTGTCCATGCTTTCAAGCTTTACTTCATAATTTACCTTATGATGGTTAATTAGCTTGTTGTTTTAAATAGATTGTTGATATAAAAATTTATTCACCATGATTTTGTACAGGTAAGTAAATAAGATAAGAAGATAAGATAAGAAAGCCTTTATTTCTCCCACAATGGGGAAATTCCAGTGTTGCAACACTCATTATAGGACAGAACACAGAAGGTTTAAAAAATGAATAAAGATGTGCATGCATTAAAAATATATGCAATATGGATAGTAATATAAGTGTCCGTTTTGTGTATTGCACATGGGATTATTGCAGGTTAGAAATGTTCATTGTAAAGTCTAACAGCAGCAGGAAGGAAAGATCTGCGAAACCTCTCCTTCACACAGCGAGGGTGGATCAGTTAAGATGAACACCCAGGTACTTGTATGAGTCCACTCTCTCAATGTCCCTTCCCTGGATGTTCACTGGTGTGGGTGGAGTAGAGAGGCGTCGACGGAAGTCCACCACCATCTCCTTGGTCTTCCCGGCGTTGAGGAGAAGATGGTTCCGCTAACACCAGTCTACAAAGTCCTGCGTTAGTCCTTTGTACTCTGCGTCATTGTCATCCGTGATGAGTCCGATGATGGCAGAGTCATCAGAGAACTTCTGAAGGACACAGCTGTCCGTGTTGTGTCTGAAGTCAGCAGTGTAGAGGGTGAAGAGGAAGGGCGCGAGCGCCGTGCCCTGAGGCACCCCCACACTGCAGGTCTGGACTTCAGACACACAGTCCCGGGCTCTCACAAACTGGGGCCTGTTTGTGAGAGGTAGGACGTGAGAGCCACTGGCCTGAAGCTGCTGAGTGGGAAGGGTGAGTCCAAGTATGAGCTGATGGGCCATCACAGAGGTGTGAAGAAGTGCAGGGTTGGGCCATTGTCCTGACCTGAGTTGAGGGCTGGAAAGCTGCATGGGGGGAGGGGTAGGTGACAGAACAAATCTCAGAAAATGCGAATTCAAATCTTTCACCCAACGAGTGTCTCCCTCCGTCTGTACAGGAGAAGCTTTGAAGCCAGAGACTGAACTTAGGCTTCTCCACACCTCCTGAATGTTGTTCTGCTGCAGCTGCTGCTCCATCTTCCTCCTATAAGCATCTTTGGCCTCCCGGATGTTCCTCCTGAGCCTCTTCTGTGCAGCCTTCAGCTCCTCCCTGTCCCCTGACCTGAAGGCTCCCTTCTTCTCCTTCAGCCTTAATGTCAGGGTTAATTCATGGCTTGTTATTGGAGAAACACCGCACCGTCTGGGTGGGTACAGTGTTTTCATAACAGAAGTTTATGTAGCCAGAGATGCACTCTGTCAGGGCATTGATGTCCTCACCATGGTGAGCACAGAGCACTGGCCACTCCGTGCAAAGCAGTCCCTCAGAGCCTCTGCACTGCTTTCACTCCATTTCCTCACCACACGGGTTACAACCGGCCAGGGTAGCAGGGTTGAGTACACAGGGCGCAGGTGGATGATGTTGTGATCCCCGTTGCCCAGAGGAGGAAACGCTGATGTAGTATAGGCATCTTTGGTGTTGCAGAAGAACAAGTCCAGAGTTCTGTTTTTTCTTGTGGGGCAGGTGACATACTGGGTGAAGGTGGGCAGCACAGAGGAGGGAAGAGCATGGTTGAAGTCTCCAGAGATGAGGACAAGGGCTTGTGGGTGCTGTGTCTGCAGCCTGGTGATGCATGAGAGCAGCGCGTCGCAGGCAGTGTCAGCGTTAGCATGTGGGGGAACATACACTGCTAAAACAATAGTCTGTGTGAACTCCCGTGGCAGATAGTATGACCTCATGTTAACAGCTAACAGCTCAATGTCCCTGTTGCACATCTGCTCCTTTACCGTGATGTGTCCGGGTTTGCACCACTCCTCATTCATAAACACTGCCAGCCCTCCTCCTCTCTTCTTACCGCTCTCCACAGTTCTGTCTGCGCGCACCAGGTGAAAGTGGTTAATGGCGACAGTAGAGTCCGGGATGACCGGGATTAACCACGACTCTGTAAAAATCATGATGCTTGCGTCCCTGTACTCCCTCCAGTGCCGTGCGAGCGCCGCCAGCTCATCGATGTTCTTCGGCAAAGAGCGTACATTCCCCATGATAACAGAGGGGACAGCCGGCCTGAAGCAGCGCTTCTTTTCACAGAGTTTTCGGCCCGCCCGAACTCCTCTGATAGTCCGTTTGAGCAACTTCGCAGGTATCTCGTGCCTGTCGCGCGGCATTACCACCGCACCCCAGAGGGCGATCAGCTGTTCCTTTGTGTAGATGCGCCGAGGCCGTGTACCAACACCCATGCCGGTAGCGAAAGTGGCAAAAAACAATCAAAATGAAAAACAGTCCAGAGCAGAGTTTGCAGTGGTCAGCGATGTATCTCTTATGAAAATGATATTTGTCCAAGTATTGTCAAAATTGCAGCAAATAACAATAAAAAGTGCAGAAAAATTGGAAAAGTTGGAAGAGCGTTGCAACTTGCAGCCGGCACTCATCCGCGCATGCGTAATACATGGGCTTTTTAGCCACATGTCTCTAGTCAGCAGAGTCTGGTTCCAAAATTAAACAACATGGCAGCCAATGTAAAAGAGATTTTATGGCAAGTGCAGAATATGTTTTGAGGAAGTGATGATAAATTAAATCAGTGTGAATCCTCAAGGGTGGCTGTGGCCTAAGGGGAAAGTGGCTAATAGCCAACTGGAATGTTGCAAGTTTGAGCCCAACCTCCCTCACCATCCCCCTGAAAAAGAGATAGTGAAAGACAAGGAAAATACACAGTGAACAAAGCAGGATTACATAATAAAATAAAAAAATAAACATGATCCTCACCAAAAGAGACATTTCATTTCCTAAAGTCTATACAGGATTTTTTTTCTCATGTTATGCTCATCTTTTTATTATAACCTGACATGTTGACATTCTAACATGTTTTTCAAAGGTTTGTCTCCAATGTATACTATATGCACTACATTTAGGAGCTGTGTAATGTTTGCAATCTGTGTGTGTCCTATCAGCATATCACTCTCACCTGTGCATTACTCAGCCTGTCATTACCTGCACCTGTCTCCACCCCAGTATAGGGGGAATGTTTGCCACTACCAAGTCACCAGTTAGTTAAATGCCTTATGCTTCTCAATCCAGTATTTCCGTACCTGTTTCAGTCTAAATATCTCTTATGTGATTTGGATTTCCAACTGTAAATGGCGTGTACTTGTATAATGCTTTTCTCAAGTCCAAGACTCCCAAAGCGCTTCACACTACAGTCCAACATTCATCCATTCACACACACACTCAAACGTTTGGTGGTGATGAACCACACACATATTGTAACCACAGCTGTTCTGGGACACACTGACAGAGGAGAGACTGCCTGACACCAGCACCACCAACCCCTTTGAGCACCACCAAACAGGCAAAGTGGGTGAAGTGTCTTGCCCAAGGACACAACGGCCAAGAAATCTTTTTCTGGGCGAACCAGGGATCCTCCGGTTGCCAGATTACCTGCCCTACCACATGAGCCATGACCACCCCACTGTACCTGATCTTGCCTTTTTGCCTGCTTCTCTGGAAGCCTCTTGGGCTTGGATTACTTGGATTCTGGACCTGTTTATGATTTTCGACTGCACTATTTCCACTGCCCTTTTAGATTAGATTAGATTAGATTAAATTTTATTGTTCTTACACATGCAAAGTACAAGGTAATGAAATACAGTTAGCATCTAACCAGATGTGCAAAGAGCAGCAACATCAAAAGAATTACATTATTCCCTTCCACAACACGGGGCCTTGGGATGCAGGTTCTCTCCGTCTTTGTGGCAGACTGCATCCCAATTTTAACCCACAGCTTAGATTAGTATGCTTTACTATAGTTAGTGATCAGGACCCAAATGCAGGAGGAGCAACTCACCAGGAGTATGGTAACAAGAAACTTTAACAGGAGTAAGGAAGGGGCTGACAGAGCAGCAAAACAACTTACAGTTTGCAGAAAGGTGCTTAGGGAAACCGGAGGGAGCGGAGGAACGAGCACAGGTAATCCACACAAGGGAACATCCAAAACAAACCGACAAATAATAGAACTAAACATGCCACTTATAAAGGAACAGAAAACAAAGCAAACTAATCACAGCAACAAGACACAGCTGTGGGAAGGGAGAACAAGCTACTGGCGACATACAAGGGAGACAGGAAGTACAAACATTACTAAAATAAAATCAAAACCGGAAACAGAGTACAACACGGGACAAAACAATGATGCTAGGAGGAATTAAGGAGTATAGAAGAATAACTGACAAAATAATCCCCTAACATAATGAACTGAAAGGCAAAACCAAACCGGTATTTAAACGTGGTTTGGGGCTTCAAAAATTGCCCTTCGTGAAGTTATTTTCTTGGTGTTTATTGACTCAATTAAGTTCTTCCGGCAATACAGATCTGCTATTGGTTAATTCGATCTAAGAGCCCGCCTCTTTAGGGCGCTTTCTCCAGCACTCCAGAGCTGAACTAGACACAAGAGAAGTGGAGAAGCAGGAGGAAATCATATTTTACAAAGCAATTTCTTTCTTTCAGAAATAATTTATACAATTCTCAGTATAATAATATGAGTATTTTTAATTCTAAATACATGTAATTAAAAAAAAGAAAATAAATATTTCTTATTTGTTGCCACATCATGTTTTTGATAGGGGAGGCGGCGCCCTAGCGCCCTCAATTGGCCAGCCGCCACTGATTATAAGACTGATCTTTCTTTAAAGTGGCCCTTCCATTGAAAACGTTTTTTTTTAGGTTTCTGTTGCATATTTTAGCGCCACATGTGTTCTTTCCTTCACAGTGGGTGTGGAAACAGGTCAACAACTTCTCTTTCAGTTTTTATCTCTCAAACTACGCAGGTGGCGAGAACACCCGTTCTCCTGAGTCCGAACGGCCTGTGTCTGTTTCGTCACAACTCCTCCTGTTCGTTAGTATTCATCAGCACCCGCAGTTGAAACCACGCCTAGCATGCTGCTAGCTAAAAGCTGTAGCATAAGACGTATCAAACCGGAAGAGACTATGTGTGCTGTTTCCATGCGCAGCGGGGCAGGAAACAGTATACCTTGCTCTCATAGGCTAGTTTGTTAGCCAATATGAGTCCAGCAAATTCGAATAATGAATATGAACGAGCTGCTGCCAAAGCCGGACGAAGCCAGCTGAATTTTAACGCAGACAGATTGAAAGGTGTGTTAATCAGTGTTTCCTGACATTTTTTAGATATAAAATGTTTCATATTACTGGTTAATCCTTAGCAAATAACCACAAAGTCCTGAAATTTGTATGAAATGGCCTCTTTAATAAGCCAGACATAAACGTTGTTCTCCACTTTCACGTTTTAAACCTCTCGTTTCAATTCTGTAGAGCAGGGGTCATCAACTATATTTGTCAGAGGGCCAGAGTTTTACCAGACAGTCTCCTTGGGGGCCGGACCCCCAAGAAGAAAATCAAATAAAAATCTAATTTTGGCTTAACATTATGTTTAATGTTTATACTTTTTCCATTTCATTACAAAACTGAAGGCATGTGATTCAGGCTCCTATCACCTATACCACAGTCAACCACTAGGAGTTGCTTTAATAGTGTGGACCACTATTTTCTTTTTGATTCTCACAATTTTGGAATCCTGTCGCAGGCCGTTCAATCCGGCCCGTGGGCCGCCAGTTGATGATCAGTGCTGTAGAGAATCAATCAACCTCAAAAAACCTTTTAAAAAGGCTAATTTTCACAATTTTTGCTTAAAAAGCACAAAAAGTGATGATATTTAATATGCAAATTAGCGTGTGACGTTCCGCCGCCCCCTGCTTTCTCACATTTTGCACACTAGTTATCAAACATAACAAGCTGCGGTGATTCTGATTCAAAAGGAGCAATTGCCTATTTTAAAACCATTCTGTCCATTATATATGCTCAATTGTTATTTTTCTTTTGTGTTGGATTTTTTATGTTTTAATAAGCTGGCCTTGATACAAATACAGTACAGATGTGCTTCACTTTGTTATGGACATGTAGCAAAAGTGCCAGGAGTTGTGATGTGTTTGATTTTATTAGAGATGAGATTTAGCACATACATGCTACATTACTGCAACAGAACTCCCATTTCTCATCTGTGGGAGAAAATGAAACTGTGATGAAATGTAATATAGTCCCCCTCAGGCAGAACTAGAGGGACTGGGAATTGCACCACAATAAATCTAATGGATATTACTGCACTCAGTTTTCCCTCCTTCCCTCTCTCTCTTTTTTCTCTACTCACAATTTCTCTCCCTCGTCCCTTTCACAATTTTTTCTCTCTACTTTGATGCTTTTTCTTATTTTTCTCTAGCTCTATGAGCATATACAGATTTCACACAACTTGCACACATACACACTGTCTGGCCTATTTGATTGCCATTTGCTTAAAAAGCCTACCTCTGATTCTACAAAAAAAGTCACTTATATTAACCATCAGATCCATTTTCATACATCCTAATGGATTTCAATTACCTAACTTGAAAGCTGATGAAGTAGATGCTTTTCTATTTTTCTGTACTACATCTGAATAAGCTTAAAATTTCAGAAATTACAAGGTTACACATATAATTTAATATATACACATATCATATAAAAAGAGATTTTTATTTTGCAAGTACTATTCTTTTTGTAATAAACTGGATAATTCTGTTCATTACTGAAACAAAAATGATGCTTTATTGTAGAATATAAAGTAATGTAACAGTGATGTTTTTCATCATACGACCATCAGTTCTAAGCAATGAAACCCAAAATGCTTTTTTCCAGTCATTACAGACATTTTTTCCCATCATACAATTATTTTTTCTGTGTTGAATGCATCTTTTACTTTCTTCTATAATTGCCTGAGCAAGGCTAAGTGAAATGTGTGTTCATTTAAAATGTTCCACAAAGCCTTTTCAGTCATTTCCAACATGATTACCAGGAGCATTCTGCAACATTTCTGTGAAACTCTAAAAACAAACATGAAAAAAAAATCTTCAAACATGTAGATTTGTTGGCTTCAAACATGTACAACAAAACTAACATCTTGTTTCATTTTTGACCCAAAACATGATCACACAGCTTTACAGCTGTACTAATCAATTTATTTATGTATGTATCCAATGTTACTAATGGATCAAATGAAGATCTAATATCAAAGAGGTTTATTAATAGACCTCTGGCGAAAACTGTAAACATAATTTGACTCTGTAGCATTTCAGACATTTGTTTTTAATGTACAGTCTCGATTGAGTCTCAGATTTTCGCCATCTTCAATAGAAATCTGTTCCCCCAAACAACACTGAGCTAAATCTACCTGATGCAAAATTACAGCACCATCAAAATGGGATGGAGCTGGGTGGGGACAATGACCACTCTTAAAAATTGCAGTTATTGTTTTCTCCACACCAACCACTGGTGATCCCATTAGACCAAGCACAGAAAAAAATGGGTATAAAAATGGATGGATGACATCAATGTTGTAAAATTTTTGAAAATGAATCATGGCTTTTGGTTCTGATGTTCCACCCCAACACTTTCACTGGCAGGCATCCATCAGGTCTTCCTTTTCAGAACTTTCTGGAGGCGGCTTTGTGCCAAAGAATGGACAGACCTTCCAGCCTATTCAAAAATATGTTGTTTTTTACCTTAATTTTAATCCTTTTATGAATGATGGTCACTACAGTGGACAGCTGTTTAAAATAAGTTTTCTAGGAAATTGGTGTTAATGGCGCTGTTGACTGTAAGCAACTGGATAGAACTCTAATGTATTATTTCATATTCTGTCACTCACTGACAGTGTTTGTTTGTTTGTTTTTTATTAAGATACCCATTAGCTACTGTTAACACAGTTGCTATTCTTCCTTGGGTCTTGACTTCATAAAATAAACATACATAATGCATCAACACTGGGCAAGAAAGCTGACAAACAGAATGTACTTATAACATTCAAATTTACCATACAATAGAAAATCAGATCAAAATATCATAATAAAAAAAAAACAACTACATTTTACAAAACAACAAGCATGCCAAAACAAAAATAACAATAACAAATTTATCACAGATGTTCAATTCAGTTTCCATTTTTTTATTGATTAAAAAATAAATACATATCATCTTTTCACAAAAATCATCAGTGTCTGTGTATTTATTTCTTAATTACTTCATTAATTTAATGGGGGTTGGGGGCAGAGGGTAAATGTACATGTTTCAGTCTCTTTTGCTGTTATCAGTAATACTGGTTCTTTTCATTCTCTGCGTCTAGTATGTATGTTCTTTTTATTACTCCTCTCTGTGTAGCATTCCTTGTGTTATCTTTATTTACTAATGATGAGTTTTGTTTTGTCTTTCTTCAGTTGGTTGCTCTTAGTGATCAGTTATTTCCTGCATCATTTCCAGTGTTTCAAGTTTAGGACTTATACAGTATCTTGTTTTCATGGTCAACATGTTCAAGATGGTGTCAAGTCTCAGCAGTTGGTGAGTGGTGTGTTGTTGTGTTCTGGAATCTAACCGTGTCATTGCAGCGTGTGACAGAGCAGCTGAGATGAATCCTGCTGATCAGGCGCAGGTGTAGTTCATTACCCAGCCCCACCCGGGCTGGGTTAAAAGCCCTGGAGGAACCACAGACAGACGCCAGTTTGTTCTGCTATCTACGTGGTAACGTCTAGGCTTCTTGATTCACTGTGACAAATGTAGTTTGGATACTTACCTCGACCTTGTCCTCCTCCTCCTAGTCCGTCCTCACTGGATTTCTGCTCCAGTCCTTGGGTGCCTTCATCTCCCGCACTGGCCGTCTGCCATGCCGCTCGGAGGACCCAGCTCCTGTCTCTGACGTGCGTCTCACGTCCGCTCCCATTCCTGGATTGTCTGTCTCTCCTCCTGGATCCTTCCACGCCTGCCCTGGTCCTCGCCGTAGCTCTGTCCACCCTTCTGCAACAACATCATCAGTCGTTGTCACTCTGGATTACACTCGTCATCATCATCACCATCACTACCCCCGTCATCAAACATACCACCACCACTGCTGTTTCCCGCAGTCCTCCTCCAGGCTTCTCTCCGTCTACCATCACCGTAAGTCTGTGAGCACATTCCCAGCACACCATACTGGTCATCATCAACCCCAGAAACCGCATCACTAACCTGTTCTCTCCTCCATCGCTAGAGCGCCTCCAGAAGTTCCCAGATCCTGTGCTTGTGATCCTGTTACAAAAGATCATTTATAGCCTGTTAAACTTCTGGTTCTCTGTACCATCCCACCTCTGTAATAAATCTTTTACTTACCTCTCATCCTGTGTTGGTCTGAAGTCTGGGTACGGTTTGGAGTTCACCACAACCGCAACATGACAGAACAAACTGGCCAAATGAACTCCACCACCCAGCTTCAGACTGCACTCTCACAACAGCTCCTGCTAGGACAACACAAGTCCTTTCTGAAGGAGATTGCGGAGCAACAAGCCGTCATGTCTGGCAATCTCCGACGCCTCAGCGAGCAGGTATCCGAAGTTGCCGCCAGAGCACTTCCACCAGCCAGGTCAGATCCACCCGCAGCAGCCGCCACATCCCCAGCTCCATTCTCCACCTTCCGGGAAGTGGCGATTCCCAGATAAATTGCAAAGGCTTCTTAAGACAATGTCGTATTGTGTTTAACCGATCTCCCTGTTCTTTCTGCTCAGACGCCAGCAAGACGTCCTACCTGGTGAACCTGCTGCGGGGACGAGCACTCAGGTGGGCCGATGCCCTTATCGAGACAAACCCCATTGAGCTCACTCCCTACCCGGAGTTCCTCGAGGCATTCAAGCTCACCTTCTTGCCTGGCGGCAGCAAGGAAGGCTCCATGCAGGAGCTGCTGACACTGAGGCAGAAGACTAAGTCCGTGGCGGACTTCGCCATTGACTTCCGCACCGTGGGTGCGCGCACCGGCTGGGAGGACTATAATGCACTCTCAGAGAAACTAAAAGACGACCTCGCCAGCCATGATGACCCAACAACTCTGGACGATCTGATTAAGCTAGCTACCAGGCTGGATAACCGGACTCGGGACCGTCACCGTGCCCGGGACAGCTTGCCCTCCGCTCCGGAGGCAGGGCCTGTAACTCCTCCTCCTCCTTGGGCTCCTCTGGAGCACACCACATCCCCAGAGCCCATGCAGATCGGTCGAGCCCGTCTGACAGTGCAGGAACGACAGCGCTGTTTGGCCGCCGGTCTGTGTTTGTATTGCGCGTCACCAACGCACCTGGTGCGCGCATGCCCGTTGAAGCCAAAAGAGAGAGCCCGTCAGTAGAGGTGGGGGTCCTGACGGGCGATCCTCATAGCAAACCTTAGCAGCAGCAGTTCACAAACCTCATCATGATCCCATTCCCTGTGGTGTATTTATTGACAGCGGTTCTGAACAAAACCTTATGCACCCCAATTTGGCTAAAAAGTGCCAGTTACAACTCACTCGTTTAGATCCACCCCTTTGTGTTTCTGCATTAGATGGTCACAAATTATCCACTATCAATTTCATCACCGAACCTGTGTGGCTGACTGTATCTGGCAACCACACAGAAAAGATCCAGTTTTATGTTTTTTTCCTCCCACGAGTCACCCATAGTGCTGGGTTACCCCTGGCTTAATTTACACAACCCCCAGTTTGACTGGACTAATCATCAGATCATGGCCTGGAGTGAGTTCTGTCACAAAACTTGCCTTCAGTCAGCACTGACAGTCAGTGCCTCTAGTCAAGAGTCCCCTGGGAAACCACCCGACCTATCCAAGGTTCCGCTGTGTTACCACGACTTTGGTCGGGTCTTTAGTAAAGATCATGCTCTCTCTCTGCCTCTTCACAGGTCTTACGACTGCTGCATAGACCTTCTGCCGGGTGCCCCGCTGCCAGGTGGCAGACTGTTTAGCCTCTCTCGCTCTGAGAGAGAGGCCATGGTGGAATACATAAACGAGTCACTGAAAGCTGGAATCATCCGCCCATCATCTTCTCCTCTGGGAGCTGGATTCTTCTTTGTTGAAAGGAAAGATAAGACTCTGAGACCATGCATAGACTATGGAGGCTTTAACAACATCACCATTAAAAATAAATATTCTCATCTGCTCTGGAACCCGTACAGAAGGCAACTCTGTTCACGAAACTCGATCTCCGCAATGCTTACCACTTGGTCCGCATCCGTGAAGGAGATGAATGGAAAACTGCCTGACCCACATTGGGCATTATGAATACTTGGTCATGCCTTTCGGGCTGACCAACGCCCCAGCTGTGTTTCAGAACTGAATTAACGATGTACTGCGAGATTTCCTGCATAAGTTTGTGTTTGTCTACTTGGATGACATTTTGATTTTTTCCTCTGACTCAGCTCAACATCAGCACCACGTCCGCCAGGTCCTCCAGAGACTGTTGGAAAACCGCCTATTTGTGAAGGCCAAGAAATGTGAGTTCCACCAACCATCTGTCACATTTCTCGGCTTCATCCTTGAGGGAGGTCGCGTCAGACCGGATCCCGTTAAGACCCGAGCGGTGGAAAAATGGCCTACTCCCACCTCACGTAAAGAACTACAGCGGTTTCTGGGTTTTGCAAATTTCTACCGTTGCTTCATNAAAGGGTTTAGCACCATTGCTGCACCTCTCACCGCATTAACCTCCACTAAACTCTCTTTTCAGTGGAGTCAGGCGGCGGATGACGCCTTCCACGAGCTACAGCGACGGTTCACCCAGGCACCGGTGCTCGCTCACCCCGACACCAACCTCCAGTTTGTCATGGAAGTCGACGCCTCGGATGTTGGGGTGGGCGTGGTCCTGTCCCAGCGAACAGGACCTGACGGTAAGATGCACCCCTGTGCATTCTTTTCCAAACGGTCCACCCCCACACAGAAGAATTATGACATTGGTGACAGAGAGCTCCTAGCCATAAAACACGCCCTGGAGGAGTGGCGGCACTGGCTGGAGGGAGCTGCACACCCGGTCCTAGTGTGGACCGACCACAAAAACCTGGAGTACATTCAAGCTGCTAAGAGACTTAATCCCAGACAGTTCCATTGGTCCCTGTTCTTTTCCAGGTTCAATCTCAACATTTCGTATCGTCCAGGTTCCAAGAATACCAAACCTGATGCCCTTTCACGCCTTCATCAAGCTGAACCTTCTCTAGACCAGTGCGACTCCATCCTGCCCTCCTCCTGTGTAGTCGCCTCTGTCACCTGGGAGATCGAAGCAGCCGTTCTTAATGTTCTCCTGAGCAAACCTGACCCGGGGGGTGGACCGCCCAACCGGACTTATGTTCCCACCACCGTCAGGTCCAGAGTCATCCGCTGGGGCCACTCATCCCGGTTCGCCTGTCACCCCGGAGTCAGTCAAACCATCGGACTGCTCCGGCGGTACTTCTGGTTACCGTCGCTCCACAAAGATGTCTGGGACTACGTCGCCGCCTGCTCCGACTGCAACCGCAATAAACCATCTCATCAACCTCCTGCCGGATTATTACAACCTCTGTCTATCCCCTCCAGACCCTGGTCCCACCTGTCTTTGGACTTTATCACCGGGCTCCCAGTCTCACAAGGCAAGTCAGTCATCCTCACTATTATTGATCGTTTCTCTAAAGCTTGCCATTGTGTCTCTCTGTCTAAGCTCCCCTCTGCCCAGGAGACAGCCCGGCTCCTGATCCAGCATGTTTTCCGACTACATGGCATCCCGTCTGAAATCCTCTCTGACAGAGGTCCGATCCAATCCAATCCAACTTTATTTCTAAAGCACTTTCACAGCAGCATACACTGCACACAAAGTGCTGTACAACAGAATATACATCAAGATAAATAAATAAAACATAAAAAATAAGACACATAATAAAAGCAATTAAACAATCGTATAAGAAATAAAAGCATAAAGTCACACAAGACATTAGGTGGAGTGGAATGCCGAGGAAAAAAGATGGGTTTTAAGGAGGCTCTTAAATCCTGACAATGAGGAGGCTTGCCTAACATGTAAAGGTAGTGAATTCCACAGCCTCGGACCAGCCACCGCAAAGGCTCTATCACCTCTATGTTTCCTCCGTGTCCTCAGGATACTTAGGAGAAGCTGGTCAGCCGACCTAAGGGACCTGGTTGGGACATGAACATGAATGAGCTCGGACAGGTAAGGTGGGGCGAGAGCATTTAGTGCCTTAAAAACAAATAAAGAATCTTAAATTGAATCCTAAAAGCAACGGCCAGCCAATGCAGTGAAGAAAGAACAGGAGTAATATGTTCATGTTTATGGGTGCCAGTCAGCAACCTGGCTGCTGCATTCTGGACCAACTGCAGCCTGGATAAGTGCTTCTGCGAGGTCCCAATTAAAAGAGCATTGCAGTAGTCGAGGCGTGTCGTAATAAAAGCATGCATTAATATTTTAAAATCGTGCTTTGATAAGAAGTGCTTGACTTTTGCTAGCAGCCTTAGTTGAAAGAAGCAGCTTTTCACTGTGGCTTTCACCTGGTTTTCCTGGTTCAGCAGGCTGTCCATGCGTATCCCCAGGTTGATGACCACAGGTTTCAGATACTGGTCCAAAGGGCCCAGACAGACAGGGGATAGTTTTCAGGCATCAGGACTAAAAACAATGACCTCAGTCTTGCTTTCATTAAAGTGAAGGAAGTTCAGGGCCATCCAGGCCCTCACGTCATAGAGGCATGTTAACAGGCTATATAGTGAGGAAGACGAGGAGTCTGCACGTTTCACTGGCATGTATATCTGTGTGTCGTCTGCGTAAAAATGAAAGGCACACTTGTGCCTCCATAGAACCAGCCCAAGAGGAAGGAGATAAAGAGAAAAAAGCAGAGGCCCAAGAATAGAGCCCTGGGGGACTCTATTCCCCAGGGTCCCCAGTTCATCTCTCGGGTCTGGAGGGAGTTCTGCACAGCTCTCGGTGCTAAACCCAAACTCACCTCTGGATACCACCCACAATCAAATGGACAGTGTGAAAGACTCAACCAGGAAGTCGAGAACCAGTTACGGTGTGTGTGCTCACAGAACCCCACATATTGGTCCCGTCATCTCCCCTAGGTCGAGTATGCTCACAACTCACACATCTCTGCAGCTACTGGTCTTTCCCCATTTGAAATCTGTCTCGGTTACCAGCCTTCTCTCCTCCCAGACACGCACCCTGAACCTGTCATCCCCTCAGTCACATCCCACATCCGCAACATCAAACGTATTTGGAACGACACACAACAAGCCCTTAACCGCACAGCAGCTTTAAATAAAGCCACAGCTGATAAGAAGAGGATCCCTGCACCCACATACTCACCTGGTCAGCGTGTCTGGTTGTCCTCCCGAGACTTCCCCTTCAAATCAACCTCCCGTAAACTGGCTCCCCATTTTCTAGGTCCTTACCCCATTGAGTCGGTCATCAGTCCCACCACAGTCCGGCTGAAGCTCCCGTCTCACTTTCGCATTCCATGTCTCCCAGCTTAAGCCCGTCCACCTGTACGTCTCACGTCCGCTCCCGTTCCTGGATTGTCTGTCTCTCCTCATGGATCCTGAGGAGGTCCTGGTCCTCGCCGTAGCTCTGTCCACCCTTCTGCAACAACATCATCAGTTGTTGTCACTCTGGATTACACTCGTCATCATCATCGCCATCACTACCCCCATCATCAGACACACCACCACCACTGCTGTTTCCCGCAGTCTTCCTCCAGGCTTCTCTCCTTCTACCGTCACCGTAAGTCTGTGAGCACATTCCCAGCACACCGTACTGGTCATCATCAGCCCCAGAAACCGCATCACTAATCTGTTCTCTCCTCCATCGCTAGAGCGCCTCCAGAAGTTCCCAGATCCTGTGCCTGTGATCCTGTTACAAAAGATCATTTATAGCCTGTTAAACTTCTGGTTCTCTGTATCATCCCACCTCTGAAATAAATCTTTTACTTACCTCTCATCCTGTGTTGGTCTGAAGTCTGGGTACGGTTTGGACTTCACCACAACCGCAACATGACAGATGGTGAGTGGCTGAGAGCAGACGGTTTTGTTTTTCTACATGGATTTCAGTACTCTGATTTGACAACAAGGTCTAAATCTTACATACTGCACCTTTAATGGAGTTTGATATACAAATGATTAACACAGTCACCTGCAGGGGATTTTTTGGTGTTTGCACATGTCCAAGCATTAATTTTCTCTTAGAGTTAACATATTTGGGACCCAACACAGATCTTATGGAAGCAGGATGCAGATGGGAGTTGGCAGCCAAAAAAGTCTACCTCCCTGATTAACACTATGCAATGTAGTCAGTGGTAAAGTCCAGTTTATTTACCATAAACATATTTAATAGATTAAATATTCGAACAGAGGTGAGGAATAGGAAACCATTCCAGGTGCCTCTTGGTTAACAATCAAATACTGGATTAGGTTCAGGGGCTGTATTCACAAATACTCTTATCTTACCGCTAGGTGTTACTCCTTACCGCTCGGTGTTACTCCTAACTCGCGCTAAAAGGTCTTACGTAGGAGTTGTCGTCTAAAACCTATTCACAAATGCACTAAGAGCTACTTTTATGTAGGACAAATCCCTAAAAGTAAGCTAAGAGTGACGTCCCGTTGCTATGGAAAACGTCATTTCCTATGCATGAGTAAATATACGGACAGCAGTGTGATTGGTTGTTGAATGACACATGTGAAACCAGAAAATGGAAAACTTCTATGTTGATAAAAGCGTAATTATGAACAGCGCAAATAGCAGAAATAATGCATGATGACATCTTTGTGTCGGCCACGAGACTGACACTTCATACAACTTACACACAATAGCCTACTTACACAGAGGGTGAAGTTTAAAAACGAAAAACGTGAAATGCATCATATTATGCGACAGACTGGCGTCCTATCCAGGGTGTAAAGTTGCATTTGCCCTGTGGCTAAATATCTTAGTGTCGCTAAACATTTAATTTCTGGACTGATCGGGTTGTTACGTTTTAGTTAATATTCCATGTGCAGCAATATTCTTTCTAGGTGCAATAATATTCTTTCCACGTGCAATAATATTCTATTTAAGGAAAAAACACTTTCTGTTCTGTTTTAAGAATTCATTTATTGATAGATACTTTATTTAGTTTTATTATGTTCAATTCTCTATCTTATTCTCTTGTTGTCCCCATCTCTTAAATGCTCTTCTCTTTAAACTTGACTCAGGGTGCTCTGCACTAGAATTCCAATGTGCATGGGACGACTGTTTTTATGTGCAAATGTAAAATAAAAATCTTGAATCTAGTTGGAGACGTGATTGCATCCCGCACCAAATCTACAAAAAGTTAAATACCATCACGATTTAGATGGTATCGTTTGGTCAATTCAGAATCATCCAGAGTGTCCAACACATTGCGTCTGGCTGCAGCCATTTTGGGAGTCTTTGTGAATAGGTCTTAGGGAGTTAGGAGTCCTCTTGACTTCTTTTAAGGACTCCCAGACTTAGGAGCTACTTTTAGGCCTAAAAGTGGTTGTGAATTACTTTTATCTTAAGAAACTAGGAGTCCTAAATTTAGGAGTGACACGCCCACATTTTTTAGGAGTTACTCCTAAATTCGCCAGTTAGGACCTACTTTTAGCCCTAAGATTCTTTGTGAATACGGCCCCTGATCTTTCCCAAAATCTAGTCAAAATCAAAATAATTCATAAAAAATTCTGAAAATCTATTCCATATCTGTTCATACATTTCAGGTTATTCTGCTAACTGCAAACAAGCAAACTGAAAACTAACAGCAGAAAAACAAAACCCTCATTCATAGGTTTAGGATTTAATAATAAAAATAGTTCAAACTACTTTTAGATCATGTGTTTTGCCTGGCTGAAAATGTGCCAGATTTTAGGGCACATATAAATAGTATTTTGTCCATTTCATCTTCTCAGTCTCAACAACTCTTCACCTTAAGTGCTTTGCAAATTTTAATGCAAGCAACCCATTCATTCTAAGAATGATAACAGCCTGCAAAGGCCCAAATCTCTGCACTGATGTGCTAATTATTGGCAAGCTCTCATATCTTAATTATCTTAATCATTTTTAGAAGAAGGAATGGAAGTGCACTACAGAGGTCAACCAATTAAAAACCCAGGAAGTAAAAACAAATTAAGAGTTACATTTCAGATATTTATTAAAACCATGTGCCTGGGAGGTTCATTGAGGATTATCATAAGTGAGATGGCAAAAAAAATAATCTAATTCATTCACACAGATTTTCTTTTTCCATTTTAATTTTTTTTACAAGCTTGTTAGGATTTAAATAAAAGTAGTAATGGATGTGGTAAATAAAATATTGTTTGTTTAGCTTATTGATGCTGTTTGTAGCGGTGATACTAAATACATTCTTGTTTGTCTTTGGCAAAGGTTTGTTCTTCCTTGTACATTTATCATGTTAATCATGTTGGCTGATATCTATTAAGATAAAAAGGTACCCCAACCAATCTGACCCTATCTGAAAAAGTAATTGCCACCAAACCCTAAAAACCAAGTAATCAAGCATTTGCAGTAACTGTTAATGAGTCTTTCTCATCACAGTGGGGGTATTTGATTCTTTCCAGAATTGTTTTTAGGAGTCACATTTGAGTGCTTTCAAAGATAAATGCCACAGCTTCTCAGATTAAACTCTGGATTTTGACAAGGCCACTTCAAATTCTCTATTTTGTCCTGTTTGGGTCATTTAGAGATGGACTAGCTGGTGCGATTTGGGTGTAGATCGTTTTGCCTATCAAGTCAGACAATTGTTATTTAGGCAATTTTAAAAAAAATCTACAAATCTTGCAGTTCTCAGGCCTGACTTTGGCTTATGAAATCAAATTCAGTTTTCCAAAAAAAGTTTATTCGAACAAGGTGGGGTTGGGGGAGTGGGGTCAAATTTGCAGAGCTTTTGCCTTAAATTAAATGATCATTTGTTTTTTTTCTGATCCATGTATCTAGTTGTGACCAAAAAAAGCAAAAACAGAAGAAATCTACAGGGGAAAAATAATTTTCTACAGCACTCAACCTCATGTATGGCTTTTGTTTTCTTGTTCCAGCATTCAAATACATCTGACAAAATCTTAACCCGTTTCCTGCCCATGAGCTATGCTTCTTGCCTGCTCTGTTTGGATTTGTAACTCATTGATCTCTGCCTGTTCATGTGTCTGACTAAATACAAAAGGTTTTGTACTGTGGATAGTATTTCCTAACTTTTTAGATTTTGGACTGTGTGTTTTTACTAATATACTTTATCGAGTCTAACCCTCTGTTTTTACCTCTGCAATAAATCCTTTAAACAATCTCATTCAGACAAAGAAGTTAATAGTTCCAGCCACGCCTTCTTCTGCTCAGTGTTTCACTCTCCTACTTAAACTGTAAGTTCCTCATTATGTCACCAATATCAACTTGCATAATGTTTGACCCAAGAACAGAACTGTAGAAACAGTTCTCCATGCAGCAGGTCACACTGATGAGATGTTGAGTGAAGACAAAACACTCTTCAGTGTGCAACAGGAAGGAGTCACACCTGGATAAAAGTTTTTCATTATAATAAAGTTACAGCCATTTACTAGTCATAATTTTAAACTTCCTAACAACTTTCTTTCTTTACAGACTTCTTTTATCACTGGGTTTAACAAGTTTCCCTTCTGTTCAGTTTTATTCTACCAGAAAACAAAAAGAACACATTGTTCTTACTTCTGTTATCTGTGTGTCTCCTGGTGTTCTCTTCTTAATATTTTCAGACAGATGTTTCATATCCCTCTTCACTCCTGTAACCATCCAGGCAGGATCAGTGTTTTAAACGAAAACCGAGTTAGCATAGCTACATCCAGCTAGCTCCGAGTGAAGCCTCGACTGCTTTCCTTTCTCATTTACCGGCTCTTTAATAGCAGATAACCTCACTGTATTTAAACGTGGTTTGGGGCGCTTCAAAAATCGCCCTTCGTAAAGTTATTTTCTCTGCGTTTATTGGATAAATTAAGTTCTTCCATGTGGCAATGCAGATCTGCTATTGGCTAATTCGATCTAAGAGCCCACCTCCTGAGGGCACTTTCTCCAGCGCCCCAGAGCTGAACTAGACATATGAGAAGTGAAGAAGCAGGAGGAAATCATATTGTACAAAGCAATTTCTGTCTTTCAGAAATAATTTATACAATCTTCTAAGTATATAAATATACATATTAGTGTTTTCAACTCTAAATATTTCTTATTTGTTGCCACATCATGTTTTTGATTGGGAGGGCGGCGCCTTATCGCCCTCTATTGGCCAGCTGCCACTTTTTCTTACATTTTTACAAGTAATTAATGGTTTAATGCTAAAAAAACAAACATAGTTTCAGGAAAGTGAGAGTCCAGGACTTTCAGCTCATCATCTCCAGTGCCCTTGTTCCAAAAAATATATCAGTATCTAAAGGATCTTACAGCTTCACTCTTCAACAGGAGACAAAGATGCCCAAGCTTTATTTATTAAGCGATGGTCTCTGCTGTCTGTGTACCCGTACAGAAAATACTTAGGGCCTGATTTATCAAAATTCCAAGTAAAGAGTGCAAAATTGTGTGCTGTCAGGAGCCGTGGGATTGGTCACAGTCTCCTGTTTATGTTTAGTGTGGGTTTTGGAGTTTTCTTTTATATTGGGGTTTGAGTTTAGTTTAGAGTTAGGTTGTTTATTGTATTATGTCTGTATGTGTAGTCAGTGTGTCTAGTGTGGCATGTGGATTGTTGTCTTAGTCTGATGTCTGAGTTCATGTTTAGGATCTGTTTGTCTATTAGATTGTCTGCACCTGTCTCTGGAGTTGATTGTCGGCACCTGTGTCTCGTCTGGGTCCGGCACTATTTAAGGTTGGGGCTGATGTCAGTTCAGTGCCGGACCATTGTCAACCGTCAGTGTCTTCTGTGGATTGTCCTTGTCAAAGTTATTGTTATAGTTGATAGATATAGGGTCATCGAATTATAGCCTGGATTTATTGCTATGGTTACGTGGAATATTTGGACATTTGGATTTTGTTTTTTTTTTTCCCTCTTGGTTTTTGGACTCCTGCCTCCTCCACCTCAAAGTGAGTTTTGTGCTTTTGTTTGTTACTTTGAATGTTGCTTTGATACTTTGTGCTTTTGTTGTGTTACTTTGTTGTACTTGGGATTTGTATTTTGATACTTTGGCCTAACCCCTCTGTCTCCCACAGCAGTGAGCTGTATATGTGTTTTGTTGTGTTCCCCCTCTCCTGTTTTGTCCTTTAATAAACCATTTTTATTTTGAGCCTGCCACTCTCTGCCTCTCTGCTTTTGAGATCAACACCTCACCCTTGTGATTCATGACAGTGTGCGCCACAAAAGTTTTGCACCAAGGGTGTTCCTAATTTGCGAGTGATCTTCTAAGACTGATTGTGCAATTGTTAACCGGAGCAATAAGCAATATTGAAATGAGGAGTTTGACGGCGCTATTCTCTTGCGGGCGCAAGAAAGGCACAAACAGAAAATGAAATTTGAGACATTGGAGCTTCAAATATGATCGGAAGAGGCAAAAAATATATTGTTGAGCTACATCAAAGACATCTTTGGGCTCCGTTCTATGATGTTGTATTACATACAGCAAACAACAGTGCAGGACAATCTTGGCTGGTGCGTAAAGTTTCCCTCCAGCGAAGTCCAAACACAGACACCTGCTTTTCAGGATGTGGTGCGCTCCACAATTTTTCTAGCGCATTTGTGGGCCAGATATCGATGTTCCCCCTCAATAGTTGGGTTGAGCACAGGTGTTAGGAGGGAGGGGTAAAGGGGGTCTGCACCAACTTAGGAATAGATCAGGAGCTGCTATTAGATTCATAAATATGTGGAATGATATTTACAGCACGAATAACGTAACACACTAACCTAAGATCCATCTTCATGTTCACCATCTCTCAAAAGGCTTAGTGTTAGGGTTAAAATTAGAAGCTGCAAACATTTCCAGGTTTGATAAATCACACTAGAACACCCATTTATTTACATGCAGTGCTTAATTTGTAAATCAAAAGTTATCGGAACACAAATAGCGGCTCAGATTAAGCCCTGTTTACATGTTCTCCTCCCAATATTTTGCGTCTTCTGACAGAAACGCCCACATTGCATATTCATCAAGGGGAAAAGTGCTAAAATGGCTTTGCGTGTCTTGCTGGAGGTTTAACAGGTTTTGCCTGCGTGCCGTTAGTAAATCACCCGCTGCTTGTTTTTGCGGCCGCTGAGCAGTTTGCGCCTGTTTTAACAACCACAAACCTTTGATAAATCAGGCCCTGAGTCTATCCATTTTCTGGAAGGCAAAGGGGACTGACAAAAAAATTATGTCTGTATTCAACTAAATTCTCTGAGTTTATACTTCCACTTGCTTGACTGTCTTGAAGCTAGTGATGGCTGTTCCCCCAAGCTCTTGGACTAAACCATCCAAAACAAACACAAAGGATCCCAGTTACTTTTTTTCATCTTTGAGTAACCTTTACTTACTCACCCGTTGAGGATATCCACTGTCTGCTGTTGAGTCTGAGACAAGCCTATTGCCATATGCACCACATTTTTCAAATCTTTGTAACAAATCTTTTAAACCTGTCTAGTTTGGTGTCAGCTATGGTTCCAACCACTTTTCTTTTCTTTTCTTTTCTTTTCTTTTCTTTTCTTTTCTTTTCTTTTCTTTTCTTTTCTCTTTTCTTACATTTTACCCAGCTTTATTTTTACACCTGTGATTCCACAAACCAAGTAAAACTGGGTGGCTTTACAACAAAATGTGTCTAACAAGAGAGGAGATGTTAGCGGAACATTTCATTCTGTGCAGCTGGCTTTGTGGAACAGGCTCAAATCCGAAGCATTGTGCAAGAAAAGAAAACAAAATGTTTCCACCAACTGAGATTATCATTGAGTCCTGGATATTCTATGTTGTTTGAGCGTGGAGTTTAATGTGAACTTTATATATGAAATCCCTGCTGCTGTGATAATTATCCATCCAACCATTTTCTGTATCTGCTTCATCCTGTTCATAGCTTGTATGAATCTCCATCCACTGGATACAACCTGAACAGGTTTACTGTCCACCGTAGGGTTAAACTGCATTTTGTTTTTACTTAGGTTATCTCTGTTTGGTTTTAATTTTGTTTGATGGTCTCATATTTTTAAATGTGACAAAAACCCAAAACAAAAAATTCTGTAAAGGGTAAATAGTTTTACATATCACCATAAGTAGTTAGGTCAATAAATGAAAGTAGTCCAGGTAACTAGCTACTGGGTTATACTTTTAGATGATACTCAGACCTCAGGTCTGTAACACGGGGTTATATATTAAATATGAGAATTGTAAATAATTAGGGACATGTAAGAAATGCAAAATATAACAGATAAGGCATAAATTAGGGGGACCTGAGTGAAACTCTTCTCAAACTTTCATGACAATAAAAAAGGCTGATGTGACAGAAACATGCAAATAAAACTCACACAAGGTGTAAACGATAGTGAGCAAAATGTAAAACACAAGGAGATAGAAGCGGGCTAGGCAACGGTGTGATCTGTCAATGAGTTGGAGAAACTGAGCAGTGTTTATGGAGGAGATGTTATTACTCAAACAAAAAGCAGCTGCAGAGAAAAGCAGATGAACTAATTGAGTACATGACAAACAGGTGGTGGGCAGAGCAAACTGGGAAGAATAATGAAACTGGCTCTGAGATAAGATATAACGCTCAAGGAGTAAATATAGAAAAGAACTCAAGAAAACATAAAGCCTTGAAGGATGAAAACACTGAACATAAAACATGATAAATGTAAATAAATTCTGACCTGAGATCACAGAAGAAGGGGGAAACAACAATGAAATGATAAAAACAAAATCCTGATCTTCAGCAATAAACAAAATAAAAAGAAACCAGAACCTCTTGAACTTGTGCAAAACAGAATGAACAGGAAACTAATCCAATAAAAAGGAATAAATAAGAAAATAAATTATGTTAAAACAAAGAACCCCATGAAATTAATTGAGACCTAAGTGTAATATTAAATTATGCAATAGCTGTGCACATTTGAGAAGAAAAATATTCATATGATTGTAATAAAACTACATTTCTTTTGTGATTTTAAAGTCTCAAAGGTAGGTGCTCTGTTGTCTTAACAGATGGTGCAACACCTACACTGCAGCAGTCAATTGCTTTTTGTTCTCGAGTATTTATAGCTGTCTCTCTCAACCTTGCCAACATTTTACTGCCGTGTAGAGAGAAAACTCTGTTTAGTCATTTCATACTGTGAGCCAGTGGAACAACAAATTCATTTTTGATGAAGAACAAAATATTTTATTTGCACTTTATAAAAAGTTTGTTATTACTATTTTTATAAATGATTGAAAAAAGTTTGTTGTCTTTATTTAGCAAACAAATTCCTACCATCCTTCATAATATGAGTCTTCAACATATTATTGCCCTTAAAGGTACAATATGGAATATTTTTATAAAAAGCAATATTTTTAATAAAATTATGGGGTGTTTAGAGGGTAGTAGAATGAAAATACAGTATTTCCTTTAAAAATTATATTTGAAGTAAAATAAAATATTAATTTTGACGGGCACGACGTTGGCATTTTGTTTACATCTACCAGCCAATAGCTGGCAGAGCAGCGGGCACCATTGTGGGTTGCCTAATACCGTAAATAATCCAGCACAGCGAGGCTGGTACTGTGGAGTCTGCAGGTTGAGCAGCTGGAAGCCCCGGGGATATGTGGTGATTATATACCTTGTTTGCTTGCCAAGGGGATTCCCCGATATATGACATGTGACAAAGGGTCGTGCGGAAAAGTCTTTATTATCAGCTCACGTTAACATGGAGCTGCAGGTGGCTGAAATGGGGGGAACTCTGGGCTGCGGTTCAGAGACAGGACACACCACGGAGGATTTTTTTGTGCTGCTTGGATAAGTGAGGCGTGTAGGATGGTATGAGGATGACAGAATATCTTAGGAGGGGCAGCTATGCCGCTTTTCCACGGTGCGTCTTGGTTTACTCTAGCCCCCTGCGAACCCTTTTCCACCACCTTTCTTGGGTCTTAACCGTGTCATTCCGCGCCAACCCGGCATCTTTTTTCAGACCACCTCCTCGGTGGTCCGAAGCGGACCAAAGCGGGCCCACACGCCCACCTGTCTACTGATTGGTCCAGTAAACTGCTACCAGTGACACGACTACCTACGTAGTGGTAGCCCCTGATTGGCCCGGCTGTGTGTGGTGTCCACGTGGTGTGATATAGAAGCGCTTCCTCCACAAGAACCAAAAATCAAACCAACCAAAAGGAACCACAGACAGAGTGCAAAGTACAAAAACACACATATATCCGCCATTGTTGTTGTTGTTCCCCGCGTTGTGACGTCTCGGACAAAGACTTTTGCGCGCCACTTTTCATAGCCAGATAGGAACGCCCATATTCCCACTTACGTCCGCTTTATGTTTCCACCACCTCAAGCGAGTTGATCTGCACTATACTGCACCGCTCTCAAGCGTGCCATGCCGATTTGTCAGTGGAAAAGGGGCACTAGTGAGCTCTTTGTTATGGACTGAATTGATGACTGAGCTACAGGTTGTGACATAACAAATACAGGCTTTTTTAAGCCTGTTTAGTAATATTGCTATCCAGGTGGAAATCAGGAGAAATTTGGGAGAATGATGGTCCCAGGAGATTTTCAGGAGATCATTAAAATTCGTGATTCTCCCAGCAAAATCGGGCAGGTTGGCAAGTATGGTCAGACGAGAAAGTGGAACAAAACTAATTTATCCCACCCAGGGATTAAAAAATAAAGGACCAGAGGGGGGGTAAATCCCCCCCACCAAATTGCACATTGCACATATTGCAATTGCATATTTGTCCTAAAATATACCTTATATTCTCGAGTTAGAGTAAGACTCAATGTCTCTAAGACGTGGACACTATGACACTACAGACACAAGAGACAACATAAGACAACGGTCCGGCACTGAACAGACAACAGAAGAAACATTAAGTCCTGCCGGACCCAGACAAGACACAGGTGCAGACAATGGGGCGCCATCGTCATGCCCTTCTACTTCTGGTCCATGGGTCCCCTGGACGAAAAAATAATGAATGAAAGTCAATGGAGCGATAAAAGTTATTTTCTGATCCAGTTTGAAATGCACCATAGATCGAACATATGATGTCCATGAGTTGTATAGACAAGTTTGGATGCCGATAAAGCGATCATTTTCGACACGCGGAAAAAGTTATTTTATATTTTGTGTGAAGACACGTACTAGACTACAACCACTTGTCTCATAAAATTGACGTCACCATATTGCTCAGAAGGAGAAGAAGAATCAGAATAGGAACAATGGCGGTGAGTTTACCAAGCTTCACCTCCTTCTATCAGGACAAAGGAAGGAGCATTAAACGACTACTTTTGTGGTGACATTCAGGTACAAAACACACTGGCATTGTCACATAAAAACAAGGGAAAAGGCAGCGGTGAGACTCGGGAGATTCTGCCGTGACGTCATATGTGCGACTTGTAGTAATTTTAATTACGAAATTTTAAAAATAAATAAATCCGAATCCACTTGATAGACCCGGTCAAAACGTACATCATTATTTATCATTTAAATTGTGGTACAGCATATGTGTGATTCAGGGTGTAAGACAAAGTGGAACAGAAAATAACTTTTATCGCTTCATTGACTTCCATTCATTATTTTTTCGTCCAGGGGTCCCATGGGCCGACCAGAAGGGGAGGAGACTGTGGCTCCCCATAAGCTAATAGACAAAGGTGAGGCACAGGAAGACCATATATGGACACAGACTGTTAAAACCAGAGACGAGACACACTAATCCTAAACATGAAAACTGTGACGATAGACCCAGACAAAATACAAACTCAACACCAAACACACACTGACTAACATAAGGGCATGATACAATAAACAAACCTAAATCTAAACTAAACTCAAAAGATAACAGATAAACAGATAAAAGATAACAAACGATGACAAAACCCCTTAATTCAAAAACCCACACTAAACATTAACAGGAGACCGTGGAAAAACCCACGGCTCCTGACAAAATTAACATAACAACATGGTTAAAAGCTCCAAAAGGCTGAACTTGCATGATACAAAACCTTTAATTAATCATCTGGACCAGTGGCGGCTGGCCAATAGAGGGCGCTCAGGCGCCGCCCTCCCTATCAAAAACATGATGTGGCAACAAATAAGAAATATTTTTTTCTTTTTTTAATTACATGTATTTAGAGTTAAAAACACTTGTGTATATTTATATACTTAGAAGATTGTATAAATTATTTTTGAAAGACAGAAATTGCTTTGCAAAATATGATTTCCTCCTGCTTCTTTACTTCTCAATTGTCTAGTTTAGCTCTGGGGCGCTGGAGAAATCACCCTCAGGAGGTGGGCTTTTAGATCGAATTAGCCATAGCAGATCTGCATTGCAAAACGGAAGAACTTAACGCCAAGAAAATAACTTCACGAAGGGTGATTTTTGAAGCACCCCAAACCACCGCGAGATTATCTGCTATCAAACAGCCGTTAAATGAGAAAGGAAAGCAGTCGAGGCTTCACTCAGAGCTAGCTGGATGTAGCTATGCTAACTCGGTTTGTTTAAAACAAGCGGCACGGATCCTGCCTGGATGGTTACAGGAGTGAAGAGGGATATGAAACATCTGTCTGAAAATATTAAGAAGAGAACACCAGGAGACACACAGATAACAGAAGTAAGAACAATGTTTTCTTTTTGTTTTCTGGTAGAATAAAACTGAACAGAAGGGAAACTTGTTAAACCCAGTGATAGAGAAATCTGTAAAAAAAAAAGTTGTCTGAAAGTTTAAAATTATGACTAGTAGATGGCTGTAACTTTATTATAATGAAAAACTGTTTTCCAGGTGTGTGACATCATCCTGCTGCACATTGAGGAGTGTTTTGTCTTCACTCAGCATCTCATCAGTGTGACCTGCTGCATGGAGAACTGTTTCTACAGCACAGTGGGAGGTTTCCTGAGACATGCTGGACACAACTGTGGAGGTTTATCCAGTGCTGGACAATTAAAATGATCAAACATATTTAATGAATGGATGGATGGATGGATGGATGGATGGATGGATGGATGGATGGATGGATGGATGGATGGATGGATGGATGGATGGATGGATGGGTGGATGGATGGATGGATGGGTTGGTTTTCTGTGTCTATGGAATTAAATTTCAGTCAAAAAGGTTAAGCGTGATTTTCTGCAGCGCGCACGCGTATTTAACCGTGCGCGCGCGTCTCCGCACGTGTGCGCGGGCGTGCAATCCACAGCACGCGCGTGAATTCACCCCACACGCCCGCGTATGATTCATTACACGAGTATTCATGAACCGCGCGTGTGGATCTCCAAACAGGCGCCTGTACATGAAGCTCTCATACGAGCGTGAAGGCAAACCAGGAGAGGCTGCGCGCGCGAAAGGAAAGTAATTATGACTGTTTGGAGGAGGAGACTAAGGCCCAGTGTGATCCTCATGTGATTGGTTATTTTATATCAGTCACCGCCCACCGAAAGAACCAGCAGCAGCTTCCTGCTAGTGGTGGAAGAAGAACCAGACATAGAACCAGCTGCAGCTGCACATTTTTTTAAATCGAAATTTCTGTACAATACAAAGCAACAACAAAACATTATTATAAAATCTGGAGCTCAAGCTCCCGTTGCAACTGTTGTGAGAAGAGGGAGAACCGTCACTCCAGGGTGGATGACAGGACCCTGTGCACGTCCCTCTCCCCAGCCAGAGTGCCTCCAAACAGGCTAAAGCAACTCTAAAATGAACGGGTCTGCTCTGGAACTCCAGGGACCGCCCTGGCGGGATTTTTACCCCGTTTGGGCTGCTATCTCCTGGGCATGGAGGCTGGATGTTCTCCCCCTGCTCTTCATGAATACTCGTGTAATGAATCATACGCGGGCGTGTGGGGTGAATTCACGCGCGTGCTGTGGATTGCACGCCCGCGCACACGTGCGGAGACGCGCGCGCACGGTTAAATACGCGTGCGCGCTGCAGAAAATCACGCTTAACCTTTTTGACTGAAATTTAATTCCATATGTGTCTCTCTGTCTTCTCTCAAACACAGGCCTACTCCCATCAAGCATCTCTCTCCCTTTACCTGCAAACCCTCTCTCACCCCCAGACATCAGTGCAGAAACCATCTGCTGCAGTAATACTATACAGGTATAGGTGCTTATCTGTTTCACCATCAATCAGCAGTGATATAAACTGTTTACACATTTTATGAGTGTTTTTCTTCCGCTTTCAAGATAGGCCATAATCTACTTTTTCCTTTTGTAAACATATGTTCACTGATGAATGAAGGCTGTGAATCTTCAGCAAAAAAGAGAGATGAGAAAAAAAACACAAAGCATCTAATTTAACAGTAAGTTTAGCCAAGTAAGACTGAAAAACATAACTTTTTTTTATTTCAAATTAATTATTCTATTCAGAAATTGTTTGGCCTACAGTTGTCCAGTCGTGTTGATTCCTTAAGGGTGGACACTAGAAGGAAACTTTTATAGCCAAACGAAAATACCTCACTCTTTCAATGATAAAATCACAATTACAACCATGAAGATAAAGAAAACAAAGACACATCAATAGATACAAGACAAGATAAAAAAAATGTAACAATTGTTACAATTTATTAGGATTTGAGAGTGTATGAAAGGGAATGTGTGTATCAGGAGCCCAATATTGCCCGCTTACAAATTTCCTCTCATATGGTTGGTTTGTGCAGTACTTGAACATGATAGATACTGACATTTTTTTTAATAACAGACAAATATAACCTTATTCATTAAATAATTGAAATTTTAAACAATCATCGTCTTTGATGGGACAAATGTGCCAGAAACCAATGTGACTAAGGACGCAGTTCATACTGCTTGGTCCAAACTACTTATAAGTCTGAAACTCCCAAACCATGGTTAAAACTAAAGAAGTCTTTCAGGTGAGAGGCGAAATGTTTTCAAGAGACAAAAAAGGAGTCCAGTTGCCATTTTTTTTTTTTTTTTACTTTTTGGATTGACATGTCCTGGAAAACGGATGATCTACACAAACTCAATATCAGTGGGAATGAAAATAAAAAACATGGTGTATCAAAAGCTGGCAGTCTCAGAGGCAGGAGGCAGCTTAGCAAGAGCCACAAAGTGGGCGCTCTTTAAGAAACGATCAACGATAGTAAGTATGGTAGTATTCCAGTCAGAAACAGGGAGACTTGTAACAAAGTCTAGTACAATGTAGGACCTCAGTTGGCTGGGGCTACGTAGAGGAGGTGCTGCCCGTATGTATAACTGATTTTGTATTGTGTTGTTTGTCCTTTTTAACTATGGACCTCTAGAATAAAGTATAATGATAATGGTGATTATGAATACCCACAGCGAGCGAATCCTGAATGTAGGTGTGGAGGAAGCCTCTGCCCCAGCTCCTGAACCACGGCAGCAAGTCCAGCTACCTGCACTGAAATATTCTTACTGCTTTCCCGGAGCTCATGAACAGGGCCGGTTTTTGCTATGGGCAATGTGGGCGACCGCCCAGGGCGCCATCTATGTAAGGGCGCTTGAGCGCCTTAATGAAAAAAATAAAAAGGAATAAAATGACAATAATAATAATAATAAAAACTCTCAGTTTTCTAGACTACCGCCGCACATTTCCATTAGTGGAGTGGGCGCTGCCGCTGGGGCGCCCTCATTGTCACCTGAACTTGCGGCTGAGAGTCAGAATGCTTGTGTGTCTCCCCGCTCCCTCCCTCCCTCCCTTGCCTCAGAAGAGACGAGAAGGCGGCGAGGTATAGACTGATCCCAGGCCAGCGAGGCCATACAACACAAACTTCTTCAAAATTAATAATATTTTATTCCTAAAATTAAAATAGACCCATATCCTACAAGTAGCCTAATTAATTGGGTTATGTGTGAAAAATGGAAAGAAAAAAAATTGGTTTGGTCATGTCATCTACGTGAGTCACGTGACGTGACACCGGTTGATGGGCGAGTTAACGGTGATGGAAGATGGAAAAATGGTAATGACGTCGACTCTTCATTGTAATGATGGATCCAAGTAAAAGACCAAAGAAGCCATCAGGTTCCCAGTACAGAAAAAGAAGAAGAGGAGAAACGGGCACAAGATAAAGGTATACAGATTTTTGTAGTGACGTAGTGACAGTAGGCTATAGGCTATTACCATTAGCCTCTTGCTAATATTAGCCACGCAAGACGTCTGCATTTGACTTTTAGTTTTCCATCCAGCAACTTACTGTAAGAATTGAGGTATCATGTCATGCAACTAATTTCACCCATAGGCAACCTAGTAGTTTTTGTTTGAAACACTAGAAGTGCAAATTCACACTTAGACATCCCGACTGAGGATTTAAAAAAAAAAAAAATTCTACACACTATATGCTAAGTAAAAAAAACTTGTAATATATTGACATGGCATTTTGTAAGGTACAAGTGATATACCTTTTTAAATAATTTGTTGTGTGGTTTGTTTAATCAATAGTAGTTTTTAAATAAACAGATGTATTATCTAATAAAATAGTCCCATCTCTGTACATTAGCTCTACTGTATATTGTCTAACAGTAACAGTGCGTTGGATGGATACATTGTTGCTTCTTTAACAATCAGCCCTGTTTTAAAGATGTTAGCGTATGATGCATGTGTGATGTTTGATTTAACTTACATATTTTATCTTAAATTGTAAATTCAGGGGCACTTCTGAAATATTTTGGAGCTAGATCACCCACTGGCCAAAATGAGGCATCAGATCCTTCCACAACCGCCACAGACAAGGTTGTGGAGTCTGATGAGGAGCCATCTACCTCTGCTGCAACCACCACATGCTCCTCGCAGGATTTCTCAGGTGTGTGAGTGTGTGGGGAGGGGGGCTTATTTTATTTACAGTGTTTACTTTTTTAAACACTAAATGATGTGAATAACATGTATATTAATGACAATACCATTTGCTCTTTATTAGAAATGCCTCAGCCAGAAATTTCATCAAACCCTGTGCCTGAGAATGAACCCCTGTCTACTGACCCTGCTAATTGGCCTTCAGTTCTGACCGAGAGAATTCGGACACAGCTGGTTTGCAGAGGACCAAGTGAGGTACCTACTGACTTTGTGTTTCCCAGGAATGAGTTGGATGGAAGAAGTTGCCATCATCTGTATTTCAAGACATGGATGGCAGAGAGCTTGTGCAGGAGCTGAAGAACTTCCCTGACCTCCCATCAAAGTCCATGACTTTGCTTGAGCTGCTGACTTTCATCCATGAGAAGGAGCTTGCAGAAATCTATCCCAATCTGTGGACTGCACTCAGAATTGGTTTGACCCTTCCAGTGACAGTAGCTGAAGCAGAGAGGAGTTTTTCCAAGCTGAAGCTTATTAAAACATACTTGAGGTCCACGATGTCACAGGAGCGTCTCTCTGGACTTGCCGTCATCAGCATCAATCATACAGTTGCACAAAAGATTTCATACGATGATGTAATTGATGATTTTGCGTTAAAAAAGGCTAGAAAAGTCAAGTTCTAGATTGCACTTCACACCTGGTAATGTTAATGCCAGTTGTATACAAGGTGAAAAACACATGTTGAAAAATCTGCTACTGCACATTCTGAGCGTTAAATTCATATTCTGTTAATTATTTACTGTTCTTCTTTTGATTTTATACTCCATAAAGTACTTTTTTCTTTTTTTTTAATTTATCTTGTTTTTCTCTGTTCCTGTGTTTTTGTTACATCTTTGTATTGAAGATTATATAATAAAATAATACAAATCATATGATATATTTTATATATTTCAGTGTGTTGATGGGGTTTGGGGGTAAGTCTGTTCTTTTTTTGGGGGGGAGGGCGCCATGGGATTCTTCGCCCAGGGCGTAAATCTAGCCAGGACCGCCTCTGCTCATGAATGTCCTGATCGTGACTGCCCAGCATGACACTCGGATGACATAAGATAAGATAAGATAAGATAAGATAAGATAAGATAAGATAAGATAAGATAAGATAAGATAAGATAAGAAATCCTTTATTTGTTCCACAATGGGGAGATTCCGGTGTTGCAACACTCATTATAGGACAGTGCAGAAAAAGTTCACATGGAAGGTTTAAAAACTTAACGTGCTCTGTAGCACCAGCGTTTGAAAAGTTGAAATTTCTCAACTTTCTGCGTTCGCGTCGCAAGCTTGCATGTGCACGATACATGCATGAGTGCAAAATTTCACATGCACGAGTTTCGCATTTCGCTTAGCAGGAGGGAGACTTGCGACCATCACTTTGTCGCTCATGTCCCATTGAAAATGAATGGAGGAGAGGCAATGTCGCCGCCTGTATGTCGAGCCCATTACTGAAATGTTAACTTTGAAGTCCAGGTGGGCAGGGAGCGACTAGAATTTGGAACAGATTAAAAGACCAACACAAGTAGCATAGAGAAGGGCTGCGAAGGTGAAGCGTTGAGCCGGAGCTGACGAGAGGATGATGCCCTGTCCAGGGATGCGTTGGAAAAAAAAAAAAACAGCTGTTGGGAGAGTCTTTAGGACAAAAGGACACACAGTAGTTATTCCAGGCAAAACTATTCACTCATCTTACTAATAATACTAGAAACCACTAGCGGTATGAGCGCTGAGACAATACATCACTGTAAGCAACGTCAATGGTCTGGCCTTGGATCAGCAGTTCCGCTGGGCATAAGTACTCTCCTGCCAGCTGATTGTCTATTGGTTTCAGGTGTGCTCCCTAACTGCTGCCACAGAAGAGCCAGTGGGGAGTGCTGGGGCAAAAGAACTCCAAACACCCTCTAGAGGAGGAAAACACAACAACAAAAACAACCCCGGAGAGGGGAATAAACAGCCACAAACCAAGAAGACCGATAAGATAACCCTTACACCGTCTCCATCTACCTCTATCCTCTGCATCTTCTTCTCTCACACCAACCAACCTCATGCCCACCTTCACTACATCCATAGATCTCCTCTTTGGTCTTCCTCCAGGTCTCCTGCCTAGCAGTTCCTACCTCAGCATCCTTTTGCCAATAAACCCACTATCCCCCCTCTGGAGATGTCCAAACCATCTCAGTCCGACCTCCCATCCCTCTGATGTCCTCATTCCTGATCCTGTCTATCCTCGTCACTCTCAAAGAGAACCTCAACAAGCTACTTCAAGCAAGGCTTGTGCATTAATCCATGCTGTATGACAGCAGAGAATACTTGTCAAAATGAGCTGTGACAAAAAACAATGTAAAATAAACACAAATCCAGTAAAAGCCTGTTGGCTGCAACATTAATGAGGACAGAAGGTAATTTGTGAGACAGTGTATGTCAGATGGGATGAAATTTAGGCAGAAGAGACAAGAAATCTGCACAGTTCTTATTTATTTGCTGATTTAACTAGCCGATGAGGAGCCAAGCTTCTTTTTAGCTTTTGTCCACAATCATGGGGCAAAAGCATTCGGCAGGTCTTTGCCAAAAACATTGTTCAACATCTCCCTCACTGTTGAAGCATCTCGTGCACACAGATCCACACATGTGGATGCTCAATTTCAATGTTAAATAAAAAAAAGCGTGGATTTTTCTTTTCGATCCGATACCAAGTAACATACGTATGTATATGTATGTTTTCTCCTGTGTGACCTCATGGTGGTGCCGGGTACCGGCTGCCTCGGGAGAGTGAGGGTTAAAGTTTCTGTATCCCCCATTGTAATTTCCCCCTGTGGGACGATTAAAGGATTATTCAATTCAATTTAGTGTTTCCACGTGTTGGTTCAGTCATTTTAAGGGCAGGAACACTGAGTTACTGCATCCATTTGGAGAAGGAAAGTTAATATTCCACACACCATCTGTAACTCTTGACTGGAAGTTAGTGCTTTTATTTTGATAGTACACACAGTAGACTTCCTCCACAGATCCTGCCGGTGTAAAAGCACATAACATGCCACCGGTGAACAACTCACAGTCTTCATACACGTTATGTACTGCATCGATGCTGTTTGTGACACTAAAGTTGCTCCACACACGACGGTGTTTGTTCTGACGTGTAAATTCTAGCTGAAAGCAAACGGACTGCAGCAACAGGTGAGAAGTAGTTCTGACCAACTAGCATGAGTTATACAATTTTCCTATTAATGACAAACTACATATTGACTTAAAATGACTAAAATATCAATATTTTAGTAAGATAATCTATTCCAAAACATAAAAAGCTGGAATCTGAGGTATCGATCTTTTAGTATTGATCCCCACATCCCTAATGTTTTGTGAGCCTTTTGGTTTTCTTTTACTAAGCATTTCTGTTTGCCTTCAACAAAAGATCTAGGCAGCCCCCTCTCAAAATAAATCCAAATTTTCCCATAAAACTATTGAGACTGTGCAACTAAATTTTTATTTAAACAGTAGTAAGAACAGTCTCAGTTGACCATATTTAAATGTTCAGGACATTTCAATATACACAGTAAGTGGAGTAAAATGATAGCTGATCTTTTAAAGCAGGATATGTTACAGAATAATTTAGTTACAAAATGAATCAGGTGAGTGAATTTTATAAAAAGAGGTTTATTATAAAATCATGCATATTTGAGAGCTATCGGTCAAATGTTAGGGCGTAAGGATGAGGGCTCTGGGGCCTACTGCTTACCAGAGCTGTTATATAGTGCTGATAAAGAGAGATTGCCACGTCATCATGGGCATCGTCAGAACTCTAAATGTTCTGGAGAGATTGATAAGCTATGAGCTGCGAATCTGGGCACAAAATTTTAGGGTCATCGTGACATAGTTGCACAGATGACATGACGCAACCCAAATCTCTTCCACAAATACATTACTGCCCCAAATAATACCTTTTACAGCAGTTAGAAGGAATTTTTGTGTAAGTAAAGGGTTGTTTGTGGAGTGATGGGAAAGTGTGTGACAGGCAATAGAAATCAATAATATTCTTTGAACAGTATGTACAACCCAGCCTAAATATGCTAGACAATCACTTTTTATATGTAGTTTTTATACTTGTTTTTTGATAAATATTGGCTAATCGTGAATTACTTATTTGGAAATAATTAGCGAGTAAAAGCTGTTGATCAAAGAACATTTTCTTTAATGATTTAAAAATCCATTCTGTTTTCTGTTAATTAAATCTTAGCAGTTGTAATATATAACTCATAAGAGGAGATGGCCAATTATTTCACTGTGAGCACACATTATAATATTTTTAATGATGTATTTTTTCATTAGGAATGTTATCATTACCCTAAATCAATTACCATTGAGCCCTGTTTCCAATAATTCATACATGATTGGATCAAGTTCACTTATAAATTTTCAATGTAGGATTTGAGTTTTCACCTGTCCTGAAGAATTATGAGAAATCGTCACAAAATTTGTATTACTGCATTTTGCTGTGAAAGCATACATATAAAAAAGTTTGGTGTTGGATGTACATGCAGTCATAGGAAACAGACAGTACACCTTCTTTTGAGATTATCGCCCAGTTTTGTGACCTAGTTTTGTCTAAGATTAAGCTGTTGAACAGATGGCCTCACATTTAACTCTAGAATACTGGTAAACAGAGAAGTTCATGGTTGACTCCATGGCAAAACAAGCCCAGATCATCAACCCTCCACCTCCATGCCAACGGTTAGTTTGACCTGTTTGTTTCTCACCACACTAGAAGCTGTGCATCATGAATTATAGAGAATAATGCTTGTTTGGAAATGACCCAGTGCTGGCGCTTACCTTGTTAGTGCCCTAGTTATAGAAAGTGTTTTCTTTCTATAAAAATGTGCTCTTCTACATCTTTTCATTTAAACCACTTTGATTGTAAACTATCAAATGGAAAAAAAACATGAGATGAGACTGTTAACTGCATCCAGGGATAGCCTGTTTCCTCTGGGAGACATACATTCTGGGCTGGACACTCACATCCAGATGGTCCAGTCTTACAGCCATCTGTGGCTGTGAATAATCACAAACACACGCACAAAACTAGTTTGTCATCTGTGACCCTGTAGGAGACTTTGAGTTTATGTTGGCATAAAAGTGCCGACTGTTTCAGTATGTTTTAATGTACTATTCAATAAAATGTTTTCAATACCACCTTTATGCCAAAAGAAAGGAGAAAAACGAGTGTGAGTGGTGCAAGAGTTTCATAAAAATATCAAACACTTTTTTCTTTTCCTTGTCATTGTGGAAATGCTTCTCAGCATGATCTGATGTCAGAAATTATTTGATCCCACAACAAAATGTATTCCAAAAGTTTTTTTTAATATTTGCTGCAAGAAGTAATAATTATTCACACAGCCAAACAAAAATTTGTAATTATCATTGAACCCAATTTAGCCTTGAATAACACTATAACTAATAAGACCCACTAAACTTTAATAAAAGCCCCCAAATTCCTAAAATAACAAACATGCACTTTGATCAACAACAGAAAATCTCACATGAGAGCTCGCAGTGTTTGGTACCTGCCTTTGTGTGTGTGTGTGTGTGTGTGTGTGTGTGTGTGTGTGTGTGTGTGTGTGTTTGTGGGTGGGTGGGTTTGTATTTCTGACCTCCTGGGGACCCGTTTCCTGACTTTTACTATCTTTCTGGGGTCCGAGGGTTCTTGTGGGGACCGAAGCCTGGTCCCCATAAGGGGGACTCCCCTTTTTAGGGTTAGGGGTTAGGTTTATATGTATGGTGTGAATAGAGTTTTAGTTAGTCTTAGGGTTAGTTAAAGATCAGTAATGGTTAAGGTTAGGAAAAGGGTTTGGGTTAGGTATAAATCTAATTACTAAAATCAATAGAAGTCAATGGACGGTCCCCATAAGGATACCAAAACAAACTTGTGTGTGTGTGTGTGTGTGTGCAGGTATGATGGTTGGATGGTTAAATAGGGGATAATCACCCTTGTGAAAAAAAGAAAACCTTCAAACAAAAGCATCCTAAGTTCCTTTCATATGGTCTCCATTGAAATTTGGGTGAAAATTCTGTCACCGTGCTTTTGAAGTGATTGCTGAGCATACAGTTCACAGAAGAGCCCATTTAAAACAATGCCTTCCGGAGTCTTTGTTGTCATCTTCATTGTGCTTTGCTGACCCTGAGTTTTTTGACAGAGCAACATCCCACACCTCGGATTAATGCCTCATTAGGCCTGATACTAACTGTGAGCAGGGGCGGCAAGCATGCCTCAACATCTATTTAGGCACAACTCCCACACCCAAAGTTTTTTTTATCCACCAATGAGGTTTTATCAAGGAGCCCAAAACGAGGTTCCATTTAACTCTCCTCTTTTCTCACACCCTCTACTTTGTTGCAGGGTCAGAGTACACCTACAAGATTTTATATTTGTGTCAACATTTGTGAGCTATTCACATAATTGTCTATGTCAAACACTTGACACTTTTGTGACCAAGTTAATGTGAGGATTAACTTGTAGCCATTGCCATTTTAAAATTAAAGCGTCAAGTTTACTGAAAATTAAAATCTGTCATTGTGTTAATCAGAACTTACCAGGTACAATTTATGGGCAATTCAATTCCTAATAAAAAAATGGATATTAGTTGTGATTACATAAAAAGCACAAACATTTTCATTCATAAAAGTTTACATGGAAAAAAACAAAACAAATTACAGTATATTTTGTAATTTTGTATATTTTGGGTAAACAAAATTACATTTGGTTCATGTAGCTCTTTAGATGAAACCTACATCCTTACACGTCTTTATTTACTTCCATCTGGTTTGTCATTTTATTTGCTGCCTGCAATAACAATGTTCCCATAATTTGCATAATGACTTGTTTCTTTGTGAGCTCTTTGTGCCACTGGAGAACATAAAGATCAACATAAGAAGCTTTTAAGTGCAGTCCGACCCACTGTCAGATGCCTGAAACTGGATTTCCCTGGAGGGTTCAGATGATGCTGAACCTGTCGGCCAGTGTGGCTTTGTGTTGCAGTCTGTTTGAAGATAAACCATGCCAGAACTGCACTGTCAAAGTGGCCACATAAATCTTTCCTCTGATCAAATGAGTCAAACTACATATTAGCTAATGTTGTACATGAAACATTTTAAATGATTCATTACAAATCTTGTTTGTGAGTTTTACAGAAAGTAAACACTAAAATGTCCAACTGCAAATGATCAAATTATGTCTGTAACTTTATTACTAAACTGTTATAATAAATGTGGATTGTAGTAGAAATGGACGTAACCATCAGTCATTCTGTTTATTTCGAATACATTGTAATCCTCCTGTAAAGAGATGTAATATCTTGCTGTAATTGCTTTTTGCTATTATTGCACATGGGGGAGGTGCAACATAGCCTTTAGCTAATTCATGGCAGAGAAATATTTTAATGTATTTTGAATTAATTTAGTCCATGGGAGTAGGTAGGTAGGTAGGCAGGTAGGTAGATAGGTAGGTAGGTAGTTAAAAACACCTTGGAAACAGAAGCGTGTATGAAAAATAGGCCGCACAGTGGGTAGTCATGGGTTTGAAACTGGTCTAATGCATTTCTGTGAGGACTGTGTCTGTCTATATGTGGCCCAGGATTGGCACCTTGTCCAGGGTGTGACCCATCTCTCGTCCAATGACTGCTAGAGATAGGCACCAGCTCT
The DNA here is from genome assembly GCA_006937955.1 of Pachypanchax playfairii. Taxonomy (NCBI): domain Eukaryota; kingdom Metazoa; phylum Chordata; class Actinopteri; order Cyprinodontiformes; family Aplocheilidae; genus Pachypanchax; species Pachypanchax playfairii. The sequence goes on from SSNP01000063.1 coordinate 1,960,715, forward strand.
AATAAGTGGGTATTATTGATGTGTAAAAAATATTATTTTAAGAGCTTAATAAATATTTAAATGTAATATGTAAATGAATAAAGTTTAATCCATAAACAAAAAGTAAGAAGTAGTAAAAGATGGTTGAAGGTTGATTTTTGAACACAGGAATGATTTAGATGATTTTTAAAAAGTTTAATGGTGCGTTCACAACGCATCCAGGCAGCAAAACGCTCAAACGGACGAAAGTTGCTTCTTTAAAATAAAAGCACACCTGCTTGCACACTTTGCACAGTCCGCGCGTCACATCAATATGTCAGTACGTCATATGTGGGTGGGGGACTTCTCTGTTGCTAGTTATTTACAACATGATGGATCATGTTGAGAGAGTGGCTTGGCTTTATTTAATAAATAAAGCTATACAACGTCATTGCTGGGTTTGGCTAGTGTAAGCTAACAAGAAAGTATTAAATAAAGTATTAAACTGTTTACCTGGCACTCCATATCTTCCTCCAGATAAGGTCCGATCTCTTCCTGTCCTTATAAAAAGACTGAAAGACAGTTCATACAGCTCGCGATGGTTACAGACTGCGATGATCAGTTTCTCCATTTTGAAATGAATTTGAATGACTGGCCGATCTAGGCATTGATGACGAGATCAGTGCAAAGAGTCGCTGATGAAAGAGTTGCTGCCCTGCATCTGCTGCCCCAAAGTTCAATTTTCCCAACTTCATACAGCAGCTGCCTTGACGCCTTGACTGACCGTCCGAGTAGCAGCTGTGTGGACGTGCTGATGCCCACTGCAGTGACGCATGCAATGAGCTGTGTGGCAGCTTGGCACAGCTTGATGCCCACCTGCTGCATAGGTACCATAGACTTTGCATGTCATCTAGCTGCCCTGCAGCCTGGATGCATTGGGCTGTGTGAACGCACCATAATAGTCCAAAGTTTAAAAACAGTCCACAATCCAAATGGATCCAAAGGGGAGATCCAAATCCACAGTCACAAAACAAGCAGAGGTCTCTTACATAGAATCCGATGTGCATAGGTGCAGGCAGGGACGGGAACAGAGTCGGTAGGCAGATTGCAGGTTAGAAGTACGCAAGGTCCGAAAGGTTTCGGGAATCTGAGGATCGGCATCTGAGGAGGCAGAGACAGGGATGGTCCGGGTTAAAAAAAACAAGCACAACAGATCAGAATATGCACGTATGAGAAGCCCAGGGCATTCTACAGACTGGTAATCAGACAGGTGACAAGCCCTTCCTTAAAAGGGGGCAGTGAAAGGTGCAACCAATGACCCTCAGTACCAGCTCAGGTAAGAATAATCATGACTCATGAACCTACCCTGACTGGGAATATGACACGAGCAGGTTTGGGATGAACTGGACAGAAGAGGGAAAACAAAATAACCAACAAGTGCCACATGAAAACTTCTGCAACAGATATGGAAAGAACTTTCTAAAGAATATTTGATTTCTACTGTAGAAAGAAGCCACAAATGTGCCCAGCTGTTATAAGCAGAGTAAGAGCACCAGATTAACACAGGTGAGAGTCATCATACTGATTACAGGAAACAAAAAGAGATATTCATATGAAAACATGAAGCTCTGACCTGGGTTCATAACAATGTACAGGAACATACAGTATGTGAAGAGTATGGGCGGGAACCCCAAGGTCAAACTGGGAAACACTTCCAAAAGTATTAATGCTACCATGCAAAATCTATGGCTCGACTGAACGTAGCATATAATGATGCTTTTGCTGCTTTTGCGTGTGCCGAGATGGCACAGTGCCAGCCAGCTGTTTGTCAGTCATAAGCTGCCAACATTTAAAGCACTTTTACGAAATCTTATGTATAGATTATTATTATTATTATTATGTGTCGACTACTCATTGCCAAGAATAACATTATAATGGCATTAACAAATCCTGGAAAGAGTCACACAAAGTATAAATCTGGCATCTGGAAGCACTGGTACATGAGTCTGTCTTTTTAATGAAATGTAAAAGTAAATGTATTTATACATCTTAATTGTATATATTCTTTTTATGTACTTTTTTATCTACTTTGTATGTTTGCTATGAACCTTTTTATTGAGTCTGAAATAAAGAATTATTATTATTATTATTATTAAAGAATGATGGGAGCAAGATCCTGTGGGACGTCCAGATACAGACTGACAGAATGATAATGACGAACCAAAAATTTAATTTAATTTAATTTAATTTAATTTAATTTAATTTAATTTAATTTAATTTAATTTAATTTAATTTAATTTAATTTAATTTAATTTAATTTAACTCAATACAGACATTACAAATAAACAGGATGTACAGACAGAAGCAGCAGTACAATATATCAAAAGAATACAAAAAACAAAACAAAACACCAATACAAGAACAACGAATACAATATAAATACAAATACACTCGCTCACACACACCATACACAACACACCCACAAAGCTCTCCATGATCAATACTTCAGTCCAATTTACACAAACATATAATAACAGTGATTCACAACTGGAAGATAGGGACCCAAAACCACTCTCAGTGGGCCACAGACCCAAACCTTCCTACTCTCTATCTCTATCTAAAAATACATGGTCATAGTGGAAAAACAGCAGAGGAAAGCCGTGGTGGTTGACATAGCAATACCAAGCAACTGCAACATTGGAAAAAAGGAGCATAAGAAAAGAAATACCAGGGGCTCAGAGAAGAACTGGAGAAGGCCTGGAAGGTAAAGGCCTCAGTGATGCCTGTGGTCACCAGAGCACTCAGGGCAGTAAGTGTGGCTACAGCAGATCTCAGGAAAAGCATCCAACATCTCAGTCCAGAAATGTGCAGTTCTGGTAGATACTTTGCAGAGCCCTCAAGCTCCCAGGCCTCTGGTAGAGGCCCCAAGCTTGACCTGAGGACCAGAGGGAATGAAGACCACCCATGCAGAGTGAGGAAGAAGTTTGATATATATGTAAAGTGGCTCAGAGAGCACATAACAGTTAATAAAACCAATGTTTTATTATTATAATTATATATTTTTTGGTTTTATTACCTCCATGCATTAAGATATTCAATTATATTCAATTTTGTTTGGAAATGTTCACAAATCCAGCCATATTCCCCACACAATGGAATTTAGAGAGACCTACATAAGATTCATGTAATTCTTTCATCATTTTTACTGGTTCAATTATTAAACAAAAAGTAAAAGGAAAATCTAGGCTTTTCATTTTAATTCAGTGGGGACATTCATCTCACTTGTTCTCTGTCAGTAATCATATTTTTAGAGTTCCATGGTTTTTCTTCACTGTCAGATCATCCTGTTATATCCATGGCTGACTGCATTGTTTGTTTCTCACTCTGGTTTGTGTTGTCCTTTGGTCCCCGTTGTGCTCCTGTCTGAACAAGTTATATTCTTGCGTCCTTAACAGCTTATTTGCTTCTTTATTTAATGATGTATCTATTTATTTATTTTAACCTCCCTTCTTTTTTTCCCCTGCTTCCTACATGTCTACTATTTTGATTCCCTATTAATTCCATATTGAAATTCAAATTTCTACATCACAACACTGAATACTATAAATTATCTTCACTGATGTATATTGATTGGGCTGCGGTCGATGATGGGAGCTGCTATGCGGTGGTATTAAGAGCTGGTTGTTTGACTAAATGCTTCAACATACAATTAATCCTGAAGAGAATGATCAGCTCAGCAACACTATTTGCTCTCCACATGTACATAGCTGGAACAGTAGTCTTTATCACTCGAGCTATGTTGCTTGAGAGAATCTGAGTGCTTTGCAATGTCCTGTTTTACCTTCACAAACCGTCCTTGAAAATTAACATAAAGAAACTAATACCAAATTATTGTAAAAAATGCATAGAAAACATCAGTTTAATGAATTCTGCTGCCATGGAAACAAGTATAACAAAGTAGTTTGACTCCACAGCAAAGTTTTACAAGTTTTACAAATTTGCAAGTCATGCTAACATGGTAAAGGTCAGGTTAATTGTTAAATAAAGGAGGACTTATGCATTAAGAGCTCCCAGCAGAACGAATTTCTGGAAACTATTCTGGTCTTTTCTCACTCAATTCTTTAAGCTGCACCCCTGTCTAAAAGACAACAATGAAGCAGACGGAGTATTTTAAACTGGTGTGCAATGTACAAACTTAACATCTACACAACATAGGGTAGTTCACTGAGAAAATGGTTGAGCTCTGTCAATCTAGCAGAGCATGTTAGTAGAGATTACAGAAGTCAAATGGCCTTTTCTGCTATTGTGACTGTTAAACTGATCTTGACAGCCAGTCATCTGCATGAAGGCTCCACATTTCCTTCACACCCCACCAAATCCAAAAATAAAGCAGAGAAATCTTTGAGGAGTTTGTCCGAGAGCAGTGTTCCTAAATTTCGCCCCTAATCCACCCTGCCAACACCTATTCATAAACGCTGTCCCTCAATACTGCATTGTATTATCCTCATTCCCCTTCTTTTTCAAGCCATATAGTGGTCATTTGTCGTGTGATTAGAGAGCTAAAGAATGAGCCTAGTTAGAATTAAAGAGAAATAACAGCGTGGTAAATGACCTGGATGTTGGAGGAAGGGGGGGGGGGGGGGGGG
>SSNP01000063.1:1965328-1979662 GCA_006937955.1 Pachypanchax playfairii
GGGGGGGGGGGGGGGGGGGGGGGGGGGGGGGGTCTGTTTTGGGCAGCCATGCTCACCAGGACCCAGACAATGCACCCCATCGGCCCTGATGCAGCTTGACAAGTGAATGACATGCTGAATTGTTGCCACGGCAACAAATGTGTTGAATTTTATGCATGCATATTTTGTTTTACCCTCCCCCTCACCCTCTTCTTTCTTTCATGGCTGGGGAGATTTAACTAATGGTGTGCTGACTCTAAACAGTGCACAGGTCCATAGGGAGAATCCTTTTTCCACAGATCCTCTGGACTTTGTATCCTAGCTTAATGTTAACGCCTCAGAGAGTATTAGCTTAGCACAGTCAGAGCTCAGGAGGGGACAAGTCTATGTGAACAGGCAACAGTGCATTAGCTCCAGAAGGAAGGGGTTTTCCAGCGCTAATGATCTAGTAACAAATTCTCTGCTCCACTTTGTCAAAGTGCAGTCCCTGTGGATTGCTTTGGATTTTTGTGAAAGACAGGTGGGAAACCACATGCACCATAAACAGCACCATCAGAGCTTTGTTATGTGTGACATCTTTATGGAGTATTTTATACTTTAGCACATATGTTCATATGATTTATCATATATGATTTATTTTTCTGTAGATAGAACATCTAATTTTTGTCAAATTGCCTATGATAAATAAACAAATATGTGCACTAATATTCAGCTCTTTTCCCTACATCATCTTTCTCTTTCTTTTAGTGTTTTTGAAGCTTTTTTTTTTAACTGGAAGGTCCCACTAAGATAAAATATTACTTTTTCAGGGTGTCCTGGGATAAAACCAGAAAACCCTCTAGTTGACAGTCAGCTGCTGTTCACCTAGACCATGCCCACCCCCACAGCATTGGAGATAAAACACTTATGTAACAATTCATCAAACTTTTTTCAGTACAATAATATATATTATAAAGTGTCATTCTACTAATATATTATTGATTACTGATAAAAACAGAAAAGGGAAATCTAAAACTGCATCACACTGTCATCCCATTATGTGATATGTGAGACCCAGCTGAATTCTACAGATTCATATAGTCTGACTAAGTTATATCTGTTGTCTTTTACAAAATGTATAAAAAGCCCTTTAAACTCTTGAACACTCTTTTATGAATTCCAAACTAAATGTATGAATATGGGAATATATGCAAATATATTCTTCAATTTTCTGCAGACATCTAGCTGTCTTTCACAGAACGTTGAGCGTGCGTCATTAATTCATAACAAGCAACAATGTCTGTATTCATCACAAGAATTGAATCTATAAAGCAGTGTGATGCCATAATGTATAGAATCACTGCATGAGTGTTTGAAAAATCATTTTAAAGTGCTTTGTTTTTACAAAGCGCCTAGACTGGTGATTTAAAGTCTGGAAAAGCACTAAGTGGTCTGTATTGAATAATGACAACACTTCTGTTAATAGATACAGTTTTTCTTTTCTGTGTGTGTCAATGTTGACCTTTTCATGGGATAGATGTATTTAGTGTTAACCTTGTCTTATTGCCACCATTAAACCATAAGAACTAAAACCCATTGCATTACATTAAAAGAATCTAAATAAATTAAAATAACAAAGGTTTAAAAATCTTTTACTATGTGTTTAGTTATGTATTTTTACCCAAAAAGGTCAATAAAATTTTGTTATTTAGCAGAAGGCTTCTGTACAGTTATTGTTGGCTATTTGTATTCATCCCATAATGTTTTGTCTTTTTTCAATTCTGTCTTATTTCTGTACTTGCTTTATTCTATTCAGGGTCAGATGCTTCCAATAAGCCTTAAAAAGTTTAACCTCATTTTTAATGAACATGTTGCCAGACAAACACAAATGTACACAAAACAGACAACCATGCTCATGGACACACTTATTAAGGTTCAACTGTAGGAGGAAACCTAAGAAAACCCACACATGAACATGGAGAATATACAAATTCTACACAATATGGTGTCAGCTAGGATTTGATCCCGCAACCTTCTTACAGTAAGGGAGAAGTTCTAACCACTACAGCACTTTTATAACCTAAACTTTTCAACATTTAATTTATTGTACATATTTAACCATAAACCATGTTTTTTTGTTGATGTTGTTTTTGACAGATTTGCCTCTTTCTTAATGTAGTTAAAGCCTTAAATGTGAATGTTGGTTAATATGTCATGTAGTGTTTGACCTGTTAACTGATTGACCAGATAACCTGTGATATTTTTAACCTCTGAATGTGGTTTGTCTTTCTCATGTCAGCACAAGGACAAAAGCTAACTCTGGTAAGAGGGTGCTTACAGTAAAGCACAGATCCCCTTATATCCTCTCTCTGCACTGACAGCAGGTTAATTCGTACTAGAAAAAAAAATCTTGCATTAACTCTCAGAAAACGCCACTGATGGATAGAGAGAATTGCAGACTTCAACAATACTTCGATCACACACCTGACACAATGAAACTGAACATGTGAGCAAAATAGCTGTGAGATTAAACCAACGTCTGAAACATTTTTCCTACAAACAACAATTTATTATTGCTCACTTGTGGAAAAAATGAAAGCAATCTTCCAACCCGATTACACCGCTTAAGAAATCATATTTCAGGTAAGGTAAGGTATGTTTTGTGGACAAGATGAATATCTAAAGTGCCAATCATAGAGTGCATACTCAAAAACCAATTCTACCAAACCATACATGATGTTTCATCTTCTATCATCACTAAAAAAAACATATTTTTCATCAGCAGCCACATCAAAATTTTCTGACATGGCAAAACCCCAAAGAAAATACAGCTTTTCTGTTGCAACACATTCATTTCAACACATCATTTTCACCCCGTGTTACATATAAATCTGTAACATGACTGCTCATGTTTATTTTAACTGTAATTAAAGTGGATTTTTTTGTAAACACAATTTTATCCATGATTGAAAAGTTAGTGAAAATAACATTTGCATTAAAACTCTAAAAACGCAGTCTTACGTATAAACGTAGTATTATGTAAAAACTTATTTTTTGTTAGCAATATTGTTTGTTAAAGAGGCCATTCCATTAAAAACGTTTTTTCTGAGGTTTCTGTTGAATATTTTAGCTCCACAGGAGTTGTTACCTTCATAGTGGGTATGAAAACAGGTTAACAACTTCTCTTTCAGTTTTTATCTCTCAAACTAGGCAGGTGGCGATAAAACCCGAGTTCGAACAGCCTGTATTTGTTACATCACAACTCTGAAAGAGATTACATTCTGTTGCCATCCGCAGCGAGGCAGGAAACAGTATGCCTTGCTCTCATAGGCTAGTTCGTTAGCCAATCAGAGTCCAGCAAATTTGCATAATGAATATTAATGAGTTGCAGCCCGAGGCCAACCAAATCTTGATGCAGAGAGATTGAAAGGTCTGTAAATCAGTGTTTCCTAACGTTTTTTAGATATAAAATGTTTCATATTAATAATTTTGAAATAACCACAAAGTCATGAAATTTGTGTGAAATGGCCTCTTTAAGCTGGAAATACAACCAAAAAATGTCATAGTCAAATGTAACTGTTTTTATTTAACAGATATTAGCTTGTGAATGCCATTAAGGACTACCCAGAGTAGTTCTTAAATACATTAACATGTTTTCTGCATTTTATTTTTCAGCTGCAAATAAGAGTATTAGCTGCAATATTGTTTACATCTCTGCTCAGTTTTTTTTTTATTATTATTTTTTGGAGTCAGTAGATGCAAAGCAATACATTACAAATAAATACAGGCTTAAAATATTCAATATGTGTGATTCAAAAACACAATTTAGCAGGCAGCAATGTTTGTAGCAACAAATAAATAAAAGTCTATTATCACATCCATGATTGAAAACCTGAAGAGAGTCATTCTATCAAAAGTCATGTTTTAAAGTAATATTATTTCGAAATGTCATTTTTGATTATAGTTGCCATTTTGCAGAACATGCATATCAAAACAACTTGGATAATGTTTGGAAACAATTATGGTTTACATTAAAATTGTACTGCTTAAACATATCTTTTTTCATGGTGCCAACAGATTGGCGTTGTTGTTTTGGTTTGAGGTGCTATTTCTTTTTGTCAGGTTTTCTTTTGTTGTTTTCCTGATATCAGCTTGGTTTAAATTTAACCCTTGTGTCTGTTAATCCTCTGTAATCAGCTCACCTGTTTATCATTCATTAACCATTCCTAACTATATAAATATTAGGACTGTTAATATTAACGCATTAAAAAAACATTACCACAAAGCCCCCTCTAACAACGTTACTTTTTTCCGGGCAATCTGTAGTCTGTGAAGTGCTAGCCTATGCTTGCTAAAGCATGAAAAGCAAAAAAGGTCCCTTGATCGGGAAGTTTAGCTTTAAAACTCGACCAGATGGTAAAATTGATAAGACGAAATTTATTTGCTCTTACTGTCGATATTAACTGAGCTATCACCGTAGTATGTTGACTCTATAATATCACCTGTTAGCGATACAGCTGATGCACAAAGCCCTCCTCCCCCTCGCCGAAAATAAACCACGCTGGGGAGTTTTCAGCAGAGACACTTGCTCTAATTTAGTCTAAAGAAGTACACTTGATAAAATTAACTTCAAGTATACTATTTTTTTTTGCTTTAGGGACACTGTTACAGTTATAATACGCATATTTTTATGACTCCACTCTATTACTTAAGAAATATCACATGAGAGGGAGTGCTGTTGTACTAAATATCAGCACTGGTGTGATTCGGTCTCAGATAATCACACCAGTGCTGATATTCAGTACAACATCACAACCTCAAGTGTGATATTGCTTTTATACCACAGTTCTACAAGCACATTGTATTTTTATAACAATAACCATCAACAGATTGTGATTTGTTAATTTATTTAATCATTTATCAGGCTCCACCAACGCAAATAGTCCTAACACAAAAGGGGGATAACAAGGTTGTTGCCAGGCTACACAAACATTTATGTTTAAAATCCGAGAGTTAACTGATGAAATGCCGGGTTTACCCAACAAGATTTTCATGCCTATTTTGCCCCGATTTTCCCTGTCTGACAAGCCCTGATTATCAGGGCAGCTCTTAAGATAACCCTAACCTGTGTACACCTATCAACACATACATCCAATCAAATTACTTGGTCGGAACTAACTGTGGTATAATTAAAACTATAGCAGAAATATGAAAAATATTTTAAGGTCAGTTATAAACATCTTAAAAATCTGGGCTTAATATGGACAACTATGGACAATCATGTGATTAATCGTGATTAAAAAATGTAAACATTTGACAGCCCTAATATATGTATTTATACATCCATATTTGGCCCGTGGTTTTTTCAGTGCTTTGTCTGTTGCCTATACTTCTCATCTCCACTGTGGTTTCCCCAGCTACTTGTGTTCTCACTGTACTCCAGCTGTGTCCGGTACATTGTTTTATCATGAAAGCTTTCACATTATTCTCACTGTCTCACACTCTGCATGATCAAGACAGTAGTCTCAAGGAAACTTCTGCCTCTTTATTAAAACCTATTTACTTATCTCAATGAAATTTTTTCCAAATTCACACCACAAAAAACATCAGTTATGGCATTTATGTTCATCTGCAGAACCTAAACCTAAATGTTTAGGTTTTCAAATAGAACCAGGTTGGTTTGGACAGCTTTAAATAAATTATCATTTAAAAACTGCATTTTTCTTTAAACAGAAGAAAAGGTGCTGATTTTAAAACGTGTTTATTGATTTAAAATATTTACAAAACCACATAGAAAAAAACACATAAAGCAGAAGAAATGTATCAGATGGCATGTACATTTTAACAGCATTGTACTTGTACTGGTTGCCTTCTGACATACCAGCAAGAGTTCATGAGAGTTTGATGACAGCCTAAAGCTGCATCATTTCCTATTATATTCAAAGAAGACCTCCTTTACTAATTCAGACACAAGGGCTACTTTACATGTTTCATATTAACAATATGAGTGCATAAACACATTATATAGCTAAATCCTTCAGATGCTAATACAGCCTCAGTAGAATTGAAGAATTTATACTCACTTTTATATTCAAACTATTTTTAAGTGAGATAATCTGTTATTAAGGTCAGTACTGATTTTCTATCTGGTGTTTTTAAATAAGTCATTTATGTTTTACCTCCACCAGCTGTTCAGGTTAGTGGCTGCAAATGTAGTTACAGAATATCTCAAGCAATCAAGAAATATTAATAATGCTATTCATTACAGCTGCTTGCTGTGTTTGTACAGACGGAGAGGCAGATAGAATGAAAGGAGAGGTGGGGAGAAATATGTGAAAAGGGGGAGGGGGAGGAGAGAACACGCCACTGAATGTCCCAAGCCATTAGAACAAGGGATATTTCTGGTTGACTGAGCAATTCATTCTCAACATGTCACATTGAATTTCTTCCATTATAAAACACTACTGCCTTCTCCACTCCAAAGCCAGATTGCCTGCACCTATTTTGCCCAGTGAAATATTGCCTCTCTCCTCAAATAATCTTTTTTATCTCAAAGTTGTGACAATTTTTGAAGCAGTGAGTAGTCTGTGCTTAAAAGCTAATTTTTAAAATGTAGTTTTTATATGTACTTTAAAATATTTTCATATTTTTTCCAGATTCGACATATATTTTGATAAGAGAGGAAGATCGTGATTATGGTCCAATTATGCAACTATGCATGTAATGTGTATATACATGTATTATCAGTTTTAAATCTGTGTTGGCCTTTTCATGATGTCATATCAGACATTACAGAGAAAATGAAAACCTTTTGTTTCCTGTCAGCCTATCTGTGCCTTCAGGTGTTGATTTTGGAGTTTTACACTAAATCTGTATGGTGACATGTGATGTAAAGAGTGGGGACAGTGTATTTTGACTGAAACAGTTGTGTGATCTCTCATCATCAGCTCCATCTCAGCTCCGGTACTTCTCACAGATACAGGAAGCCTGACTTTGCTCTCTGCCTCAGACAGATCTGACAGTGCAGCAACTGAGATTGATGTTGCCCAGATAGAAAATAGAGGAAGAATGGCAATTATGTCAAGGCAGGAGAAACATGTGTCTGTGCACTGCAAAACAATGGGCCCTGGCTGGATTGTTATTGTTCTCAATAACCCTAGGTGTGCTTTGCAGTAAATGGATTGTCTGTAGAGATCTTCTCCTTTTTTCTCTTCTTTTTACTTACATTCTGTTTTCTCAGTCCAACGCTCCTTTTTTTGTTTGTTTTTTTTTAGACTGAAGCAAATATTCTGATTGAACACAACAACAAAACATGATGAAATTATTTTTACAGAGCTTTACTTTCACATTCCTGCTCATTTAAGAAGGCATGCTATTTTTATTTTTATTTTAATGAGGGAACTGAATGTGCTGAAAATTATAAGGGATCTACAGGAGTTATTGAGTCACATGAGCACATTTAAAGCTCTTTCATAATCAGTCACCAGCTGCAAATGCTGACCTTACTGTCTATATCCCACTTAGAAAAAAATATTCCAAAGCTATCATTATTACACATCTACGGTAGATCCTACCACTAATGAAGAATATGCTCAGATTTACCCCTCATAGATGCCTCTCACAATTCCCATTTCACTCTCCAATCAAATTATACAGTTACAGCACATTTCTTATGTATTTATTATGTAAATTGATTGTGTGGTACTGTGGGGTATTTATGCCTAAGAAAGCTCAAACATTTATGAGGGATTTAACGACACATTCTGGTAGTTGTGCGTTTGGATAGAGTTTGAAAGGATAACAGTGTTGGGGCTCTGGTGAGTCTACATTAATGGGAGTGACAGTTTTGGAGTGAGACAGTACACAGGCCATGGCTCAGATCCAGCAGCCCCCTCTGTTTCTCTGCTATTTAAACTCACTGCCCTCCTGAACCATCCCTCACACAGCTTGTCTGAAAACACTGTATTCAGTCTTATAACTAAATTCTAAAATAATATTACTGGAGACACTGACCGCCAACTTCAGCAACAAGGCCGTGTCCACGATGTTACACGTTTTTTCAAAACATTTTTTTTAGTTGTTATTTCTATCTTTCTTTTGTAAACACAAATATCTTCATACCACAGAGCTCCTTAGTAGACATGGGTTGAAAAAAGTATATTGTGTGCACAGCATGAGAAACTATCTGATGTGTATGAGTAAACAACAACTTTTTTTTGTCACCATGTTCCCTAAGGAGCTCCACATCATCCACATATAGACACTAAAAATGATCTAAAATGGTGCAGTAACAATGCCAGGCCTGTATGTGGAGCTGTAAATTAGCCATCACATACTGTTGCCAACGTAGCGACTTTGTTGCTATTTCTAACGACTTTTCAAGTCCCCTTTGTGACTTTTTTTTCCCCAAAAAGTGCCTAGTGACAAATCTAATGACATTTCTGACCCACCTTACCTACTTTATGTAGGGCTTTGTTGCCAATATTTCTTGCAGATTAGAGATCCAAGCTACTCAGACTGTACTTCAGCCCAGACGTTCAGAAAGGGAATGATGTGCGCATGCGCACGCAGCACGATCACTGTACATCGACTGACCATAAACCTTTCTCAGTTTGTCTCCCACTCACAAATGAAGCTTTTTTACAAATGAAATGTTCAAAGTAAAAGGGAATCTGCAGGCATTATAAGACCGATCTTTCTTTAATAAGCCAGACATGAACATTGTTGTCCACCTTCACATTTTAAATCTCTCGTTTCAATCCTGTAGAGAATCGATCGACCTCAAAAAGCCTTTTAAAAAGCTAATTTACAAGCACAAAAAGGGATGACGTCATGACGTCATTAAAGCAGTACTAAATAACTTTTCCATAGTCATGTCACAGATTGCTGGAACCGGTGTTCTGCAGAAATATGCTACTGATTCCTTCTACACATGTGCCGTTCTGCAGTCTTGACTGCAATAAAGAGACATATCGTTTATTTTTGTTTCTGTTTTTCCATAAATACATTTTACCTGTTAAATAAATTCTCCCAGGACAGGAACACTAAATATGGTGTTATTTTTACTTTCTTTGCATTGTCAGAGTGACAGGCAAATGTTTGGACACACCCAGAGGAGAAAGACCCAACAATGGCCAATAAACTTCAAATGACATTTCATTATGAAATAAGTTGTCAATTCACACTATGGCAGCATTTTTCATCAGGGCAGCATAAATCACCAGAACACCCCTTCCGGCTGCGACACGAATTACTGAAGTTACTTAGTCCATTGTAAAGCCATCTGAGGCGCACAGAGTGTCTAATATGAAGATGAACATGTTTTTCGGTGAGTATCCACTTAGACAAGTTTCAAAACCGTAGCTTAAAGTTTAAAAATTTTTTGGACTGATTTAAATTAGTGTATGATGTCATTTGGTGACGTGTAGTGACTTTCTGGGTCAACTTCAGCTACTTTTTGTTAGAGACAGTTGGCAACACTGCCCTTAAAACATCTCAAAAACAAGAAAGAAGAAGAGAAGCATAAAGCTTTCTTGCTGGGTACAAGTAAACAAACAGAAAACAAAAAACACAAGAACAAGCAGGCAGATGTGAGTTAGCGGTCAGGCTCTGACGTCACCTCTTTCAAAAGATTTCATTGTTGCTGATTATGTGAAAACAAATTATTTTACTCTGGCGTCTATGTTGAAAAATATTTCAGGGTTCCTAAAATATAACTTCTGTTTAGACTCAAGTCCGAAATGTAAAAAAAGAAAAGTCTGTGTATTTACAAAACAGCATTCCTGTGTGGACGAAACCTATGTAGCCCAAATTAGTAAAAGTGTTATATTGAAAGGTTGTATGACATGTCATTTATTTGATGGTGGTGTGTGCCTTTTTTCCACTCAGTACAGCTGTCTAGGAGGCAAAGTGCTGTGAGAAATTACTGCCTGGTGGATTTGGATTGAAATTAACTGCTTACAACAAATCAAAGATATGCCACTCAACAGCGGACAGGCCTGAGTTAATTTAAGAGCCTCTTTCTCTGCTAGATTCATCTATATAAGTAAATGGCACATTTATATTCAGCAGAATAGGAGGTTACATTTTATTTTACACCTGTGTTGACATTTAATTCAAAAGACAATGGCCAAGAAGGCAAGCCTATTCTCAGACCCATTTGTAATGTATTTCAACATTCTACCATCATAAAAATGAACCCTGATTTTATTGTGATGAGGGAAAAGTAGACTGGAAAAATGGATTTGGAACTGGTTTGTGCATAATATCTTGTGCTGTAAAAATTAGATTTTCTGCCTTCTGGGAAAACAAATCAAGATAATTTCTTCAGTTATTGGAATACAAAAGAAAAACAACAGTGTATTTTAATGTAACAGGAAGGCCTTGGGGAAGACCTAGGACACGCTGTCGAGACTATGTCTCTCAGCTGGCCTTGGAACACCTTGGGGTCCCCCCAGTTGAGCTGGAGAGGGTGTATGCAGACAGGGAGGTCTGGGTATCTCTGCTCAGCATGCTGCCTCTGTGACCCGGCCCCGGATGAAGCAGAAGTGGATGGATGGATGGATGGATGGATGGATGGATGGATGGATGGATGGATGGATGGATGGATGGATGGATGGATGGATGGATGGATGGATGGATGGATGGACGGACGGGCGGAAAATAATGCAGCTATCAACTCATGCACCAGTGTTAATTTTACTGATGTAATATTTTCAACATGGATTTAGTTAATGATCCTTTATTGTTCAGATGAAAACAAGGTGAAAAATAGGTTAAAAACAAATAGGTGAAGATTTAAACTATGACCATATTTGTCATTTCACTGATGAATAAAAGACTGAACACACCAGACAGTGATCAAATCCACCTGGATCTAAAGTGCACCCCATGTTCTGAAGATATCCAATCAGAGCTAATCTCTGAGCAGACGAGGGACCCATGTTATCAATCTCTGGTAAGATGGTACTTCTAGCTTCTGTGTACTGTTTCCTGAAGCTAAAACTAAATTATGTAAACACCAGGACTGGGAAAGAAAGATAAGCACACAAATGTTCATATTTTGCTTTAAATATCACAAAAACCGAGATGCTGTTTGGGACCAAGAGTCACCCTAAAAAAAATGATACGAGACATTTGAACTTCCCTGAAAATCCCTGCGAAGATAAATATATTAAAGACTATTATATCCTGAACATTCAATGTATTTAAGAGCAAAGCTGTAAATTTAAAGAAACAACTGTTGTGCTTGGTTAACCTCATTGCCTATAAGTAAATTACATTTCATGCATTTACATTTTTTTCAATTTCATCTTTTTCAGAAGTGCAGCAGATGTTATGAATTCAGAGCTCTTAGTTTACCTTAAAGAAAATGAGAATGAGAACGTCTTAGCTGTTCCTGCAAGTGATGTAAAATACAAAACCTACTCCAAACCAACAGACCAAGGAGATGAAGCCGTAGCAAAACACAGCATATTAAAAATTACACCAATAAGAAAATGTAGGCTTGATTACTGAACTGCTCCTCTATCCTCTGTTTTTGAGAATTACCATTTTTCAAATTACCACTATAATAGATCTTGCTCGTTCAATCAATCAATCAATCAATCAATCAATCAATCAATCAATCAATCAATCAATCAATCAATCAATCAATCAATCAATCAATCAATCAATCAATCAATCAATCAATCAATCAATCAGGGTTGACCAAAATGCTTCACACTTTTAAAATAGACAAGATGAAATCCATAATGCAAGAGTAACCACTAACATATCAAAACTCAAAACAATGAAAAAAAAAAAACTAAATAGGCATCAATAATAAGGGGGGAAAGACCCTTAAAGAAGCCCTTCCATTAAAAACGTTTTTTCTGAGGTTTCTGTTCAATATTTTAGCTCCACAGGTGTTCTTACCTTCATAGTGGGTGTGAAAACAGGTCAACAACTTCTCTTTCAGTTTTAATCTCTCAAACTACGCAGGTGGCGATAACACCCGAGTTCGAACGGCCTGTACTTGTTTTGTCGCAACTCCTTTGTTCGTTAGTATTCGGCAGCTCCCGCAGGTGAAACCACGCCTAGCAGTCTGCTTGCTAAACGCTGTAGCATAAGACGTAGGAAACAGGAAGAGAGAACGTCTGATGTTGCCATGCGCAACGGGGCAGGAAACAGTATACCTTGCTCTCATAGGCTAGTTTGTTAGCCAATCAGAGTCCAGCAAATTCGAATAATGAATATGAACGAGCTGCTGCCAAAGCCGGAACCACTCGAATTTTCATGCAGACAGATTGAAAGGTCTGTTAATCAGTGTTTCCTAACGTTTTTTAGATATAAAATGTTTAATATTACAGATTAATACTTAAGAAATAACCACAAGTCCTGAAATTTGTATGAAATGGCCTCTTTAAGTGCCAAATGCCATCTGAAATTATTGGGTCTTTAGCTCTGATTTAAAACAGGGCAAATTAGAGATTTTACGAAACTCTCGTTTTATTTGACAAAAAACTGCGATAACGCTGTATATTGGAAATGAAACATTCAAGCAGTTTATAGCCAGAAGCAAACACTCTGTTGCAGTATTATTTGTATGCAGCGGGCAAAATATAGATTTAGATTTGTATCTCAGGGCAAACAACCCTTGAGCAGCATAGTATTTCATTTCATGCAGAGCGTTCAGTTGCATGTGGAGCATAAATATTCATGACCCCTTTAAACTCATGATATAAACATAAGAATATGGCCAGTGACAGGCATTACAGAATGGTCACACTGGATCAAACAGCATTACCTGTCTTTGATGCTGTGAAAGTACCAGCATTATTACTGTGATTAGAGCACACACTGGGATGAGATAGAAAAGGGGTCTGTTAAAACATTTCACCCTCTGCAACTCTGCCTTTCGAAAAACTGTTGAACAACAAGTGGAGTTAAAATGTGCAGTACATATGAGCAAAACCAAAACCATCTCAGATGAACAGCTTTTCAGGTTTATGTATTACATGATTCTAAATACAGACATTAGTTCTCAAACTACTCTTGCTTACATTGCATAGCTGAATTTAAAAGCTAATATTGATTAAATGCTAGTGATGCAATATCAGAAACATAAGTAACTGAAATTAGTAACTTCAAAAGCACTTTAATTTTAAATGCTAATATTATGATGCTAATTATGATACTCACAATAACAATTTTGAAGCAGAACTATACAAATAAAGACACAAGTAATTCAAAAAAGATTTGTTACATAGTTTGGCAAATTTAACAAAACAAAGACCGCGCTAAAAATATTAGGCCTCGATACAAATTGTCATGGAATTTGAGTCTTTTCTTAGGTATTGTGTAGCTCATGCATGTTTTGTTTTTCTAAGATTTAGTGAATTTTTTTTTGTCATAATGCCTCTGACTTCCTGTTCTCTCAGTATACATGTCCACCACCAATTAATCTGCAGATCCTCGGAAACACTAAAGTCAGCTTGTTATATATTTATAACAATCTTGAGTAGTTGAACAATGTGTCTGTGGAGATTTTGATACTAGATTTTTTTTTGCTACCATGCAAGAAAAGTAATGTAACCAGACAAATACATTGTATTGCGTTGTTAACATCTCAGTTTTTAACAGCACCATTACGTAACGAGAATTGTCTCAAGGATTCCAGAAAATTCCTTTAATCATGTTGCCCAGAGTCCTGACAATCCAACGGTCCACTTTAAGGGAAATAAACTCTTGAGTTTTATCCCAAAACTGGTTATTTGGATATTTAAGCGCAGAATGACAGACTGACTGTTGTATAGTTGTTTAGCACTGCAGCCTCACAGCAAGATGGTCCTAGGTCTGATTCCCAGCTTGGATCTTTCTGCATGTAGTTTGTTCTCTCTGATTTGTTGGTCTGTATGTTGTCCTGAGATCGACATAAGTAAGCATAGAAAATGAATGAATGGATGATAGAAAAATAAAAATTAACAGCCTTTTATCCAGTTATTAGTACATTTTATTTTACAGTGACAATGAGGCTTTTCTTTTGTTCCCATAGAGGTGTCAGTTCCAGCTCATTTTGCCCCATTTGAATGGGGAAAAGGTCTAGACCGCTGTTTATCAACTGGCGGCTCACGGGCCTATTCCAAACCCGCTGAGCAGTTCAATCCGGCCCGCGACTGGATTCTAATTTTTTTTTTATATACTTGTATAGCGCTTTACTCAGGTCCTACGACCCACAAAGCGATTCACACTACAGTTTTTCTGTCATTCACCCATTCACACACACACTTACACAGTGGAAGGAAGAAAATTGTGAGAACCAAAAAGAAAATAGTGGTCAACACTATTAAAGCGATTCCTAGTGGTTGACTGTGGTATAGGTGATGGGAGCCTGAA
>SSNP01000063.1:1979672-2016811 GCA_006937955.1 Pachypanchax playfairii
CAATCAATCAATCAATCAATCAATCAATCAATCAATCAATCAATCAATCAGGGTTGACCAAAATGCTTCACACTTTTAAAATAGACAAGATGAAATCCATAATGCAAGAGTAACCACTAACATATCAAAACTCAAAACAATGAAAAAAAAAAAACTAAATAGGCATCAATAATAAGGGGGGAAAGACCCTTAAAGAAGCCCTTCCATTAAAAACGTTTTTTCTGAGGTTTCTGTTCAATATTTTAGCTCCACAGGTGTTCTTACCTTCATAGTGGGTGTGAAAACAGGTCAACAACTTCTCTTTCAGTTTTAATCTCTCAAACTACGCAGGTGGCGATAACACCCGAGTTCGAACGGCCTGTACTTGTTTTGTCGCAACTCCTTTGTTCGTTAGTATTCGGCAGCTCCCGCAGGTGAAACCACGCCTAGCAGTCTGCTTGCTAAACGCTGTAGCATAAGACGTAGGAAACAGGAAGAGAGAACGTCTGATGTTGCCATGCGCAACGGGGCAGGAAACAGTATACCTTGCTCTCATAGGCTAGTTTGTTAGCCAATCAGAGTCCAGCAAATTCGAATAATGAATATGAACGAGCTGCTGCCAAAGCCGGAACCACTCGAATTTTCATGCAGACAGATTGAAAGGTCTGTTAATCAGTGTTTCCTAACGTTTTTTAGATATAAAATGTTTAATATTACAGATTAATACTTAAGAAATAACCACAAGTCCTGAAATTTGTATGAAATGGCCTCTTTAAGTGCCAAATGCCATCTGAAATTATTGGGTCTTTAGCTCTGATTTAAAACAGGGCAAATTAGAGATTTTACGAAACTCTCGTTTTATTTGACAAAAAACTGCGATAACGCTGTATATTGGAAATGAAACATTCAAGCAGTTTATAGCCAGAAGCAAACACTCTGTTGCAGTATTATTTGTATGCAGCGGGCAAAATATAGATTTAGATTTGTATCTCAGGGCAAACAACCCTTGAGCAGCATAGTATTTCATTTCATGCAGAGCGTTCAGTTGCATGTGGAGCATAAATATTCATGACCCCTTTAAACTCATGATATAAACATAAGAATATGGCCAGTGACAGGCATTACAGAATGGTCACACTGGATCAAACAGCATTACCTGTCTTTGATGCTGTGAAAGTACCAGCATTATTACTGTGATTAGAGCACACACTGGGATGAGATAGAAAAGGGGTCTGTTAAAACATTTCACCCTCTGCAACTCTGCCTTTCGAAAAACTGTTGAACAACAAGTGGAGTTAAAATGTGCAGTACATATGAGCAAAACCAAAACCATCTCAGATGAACAGCTTTTCAGGTTTATGTATTACATGATTCTAAATACAGACATTAGTTCTCAAACTACTCTTGCTTACATTGCATAGCTGAATTTAAAAGCTAATATTGATTAAATGCTAGTGATGCAATATCAGAAACATAAGTAACTGAAATTAGTAACTTCAAAAGCACTTTAATTTTAAATGCTAATATTATGATGCTAATTATGATACTCACAATAACAATTTTGAAGCAGAACTATACAAATAAAGACACAAGTAATTCAAAAAAGATTTGTTACATAGTTTGGCAAATTTAACAAAACAAAGACCGCGCTAAAAATATTAGGCCTCGATACAAATTGTCATGGAATTTGAGTCTTTTCTTAGGTATTGTGTAGCTCATGCATGTTTTGTTTTTCTAAGATTTAGTGAATTTTTTTTTGTCATAATGCCTCTGACTTCCTGTTCTCTCAGTATACATGTCCACCACCAATTAATCTGCAGATCCTCGGAAACACTAAAGTCAGCTTGTTATATATTTATAACAATCTTGAGTAGTTGAACAATGTGTCTGTGGAGATTTTGATACTAGATTTTTTTTTGCTACCATGCAAGAAAAGTAATGTAACCAGACAAATACATTGTATTGCGTTGTTAACATCTCAGTTTTTAACAGCACCATTACGTAACGAGAATTGTCTCAAGGATTCCAGAAAATTCCTTTAATCATGTTGCCCAGAGTCCTGACAATCCAACGGTCCACTTTAAGGGAAATAAACTCTTGAGTTTTATCCCAAAACTGGTTATTTGGATATTTAAGCGCAGAATGACAGACTGACTGTTGTATAGTTGTTTAGCACTGCAGCCTCACAGCAAGATGGTCCTAGGTCTGATTCCCAGCTTGGATCTTTCTGCATGTAGTTTGTTCTCTCTGATTTGTTGGTCTGTATGTTGTCCTGAGATCGACATAAGTAAGCATAGAAAATGAATGAATGGATGATAGAAAAATAAAAATTAACAGCCTTTTATCCAGTTATTAGTACATTTTATTTTACAGTGACAATGAGGCTTTTCTTTTGTTCCCATAGAGGTGTCAGTTCCAGCTCATTTTGCCCCATTTGAATGGGGAAAAGGTCTAGACCGCTGTTTATCAACTGGCGGCTCACGGGCCTATTCCAAACCCGCTGAGCAGTTCAATCCGGCCCGCGACTGGATTCTAATTTTTTTTTTATATACTTGTATAGCGCTTTACTCAGGTCCTACGACCCACAAAGCGATTCACACTACAGTTTTTCTGTCATTCACCCATTCACACACACACTTACACAGTGGAAGGAAGAAAATTGTGAGAACCAAAAAGAAAATAGTGGTCAACACTATTAAAGCGATTCCTAGTGGTTGACTGTGGTATAGGTGATGGGAGCCTGAATCAAATGCCTACAGTTCTGTAATGAAATGGAAAAAGTATAAACATTAAACATAATGTTAAGTCAAAATTAGATTTTTATTTGATTTTCTTCTTGGGGGTCCGGCCCCCAAGGAGACTATCTGGTAAATGTCCCCTGGTCTAGACATTCCAGCCTTAAATCAAATGCTGACATTCATTCCAAATGCAGGAAATGTTTAGCCTTTTATGTAGCAAGGTGGAAAGATTAGTGAGTTGTGTTGAGCTTGGTACATCTTTTGGCAAGATGCGGCATCTATTAAACTTTTACCAATGGCTTCTAATGTTTTCACAAACACACAACTGTCTGCCGTGTCATGAAACCTTTCATGGTGCCTTTGTTAAAGGAAAGAAAGTTTAATGTAAAAATGAACAAAACCATAATAACAGGAAAACATTTGATCTATATTCTTATTTAAATCCTTTTTTTTCTTACTGATGTTTAAAAAGGACTTTATGTGGATAATTAAACATAAGACGATTTTAAGATACAATAACTGTAAGCATGTGATACATTCATGTACAGTATGTACTCATTGATGTTAGTATTGATGTTCTAAAAATAGTCTATTGTGTTTGTTGTTTTGATAACTCAGTGATCAAAGCGGTGACACTGTTTTAATTCCCTACATTAATTTAGTACGACACTATAACCAGCTGAAGAGCATAAAACTAACAAACATAGTTAGACCCTGTAAATAATGTTCAGCTTTCCAGTGACAATTACATCCTTATCACTTTTAATATCTAACCAAACAAGAAAGAGCTTTTTATCTATTAGGATTATGTGTCCAATAAAAGAAGAGTTACTGAAATATTACTGAGTAACAGATTGCATTCTGCATGGAAGTGCTTGGACCTATGAGTCATCACACATTGGACATTCATTACGCTCACAAAGCTGAACCATTTATGCTGCATTGGGCACTTTTCTATTTTTCCACAAGCAAGAATGGAACAGATAATAACATTTTGTGGCATGATTTTTGGAACAATGTGGATGACAAATCTTTAAAGTGTACATATACAGTAGATGTTGTAATTTAATTCCACCCCCACTCACTAAAATCTATTTTGGACCTGAAATTTTATTATTGCATTCTCAACAACATCAATAAACATTGACATACTAATCTGTATTTCTAGAATAAATAATTAATGACAATAGTTTAAGAGTATATTGAACATATTTTTGTTACTTCCCCTCACCAGGGCGGAACAAAAGTAAAATCAATATCCAAGATTCCTAACAGTTACATCTTACTATATGAAGTTTTTCCAAACCAGTTTTTCACTTTTTTTCAGGGTAATAAGTTCTTCTGAAATCTGCTGACAGTGGAGCATACACAGATTCACTAAGCTTATCTTTATACTTAATCAGCTCAGACTAAGAACCCACTTGCTCGGCTTTAAATTAAAAAGTGAGTAAATTTACTGAAGCTCAGATCAAATTCAAGAAAAAACGTGTCACACTTGACCCAAATGACAAAATGCATTTCAAAATTACACCAATTAAATTGCTGCATTTTATTTAGATAGATAAATTATCTAACTATCATCAACCAACCACCATCAGTTTTATTGATGGTTGGATCAAGTAACCAGTTACAGTTTTTACTTATAATTTAATTTGTGAGACCTGTTATCTTTTACTTAAAAGCTTATACATAGTTATGGTGCATAAACATATACACTAAAAGTAAAAATTAAGGAAATGTAAAAGAATAAAAAAAGGCATGTGGTGTCACTGCATAGTGGCTTAAAGGAAATGTCAATCAAGGGGCTATCTTGGAAACACTTAATGGGATATTGAAATATCTTCCTCCAGCTTGTGGCACAGATGACAAGGGCTAATTAGTATAAATGATGAGTGCTAAGATGATTAATGCTATTGAGGACAGGTTATATCAGAGAGCAATGTTATCAAGTGTTCTTTAGATTGATCAGCATGTTGAACCTGGTCCCTTAATGATCTGCACTGACCTGAGACCCGGAGTGGAAAATCCAGAAGCAAAATTACTGATTTGTGCAGGACACACAGAGTTTATCACGTGCCTTCAAATGAACATAATGAACATTTCTTTACAGTCATACACATTTTAATACATTGTAAAAACACTAAAAAGCTCTCAGAGAGAGCAGAACTCCACCAGACTAAATTCCCCTCATTTCCCCTAAAATAGGATTGCACAGTAATAAAGAATCTGGATCACTCCCAACATCTAATCAATTGGTCCTTATGCCATTTCCAAGCTGTCCCAAAAATTTAATCTGTTTTTGTTTACAACATTTTGAGCCATTTTGTTAACAAACAGTTAAATAAATTTTTTAAAAATGCCAACAGAAACAAAACCTCCTTTGTGGATGTAATAAAATAGAAGAAAAAGTGGGAAACACATTTCGGAAAATAAATTACATCTGCCAAAAGTGTTTTTCTGTTCACATTTGAAAAATCACAATTTGCTGTGTTATTTTTGTAGCACCCAGCTCAAGTAGCCTGGTATAAACCTTCAGTTAATGTAGTGGTAGTACTATGAGCGGGGCCCTGGGTACAGTAGTTACTATTACTGGTAAACAGGAGATACAATAAGTTACAATAGTTATCCTTTTTTAACCTTGATACCTGTATTTTAGATTTCTAATATTGGCGGTGCCTCCACTTAGCGAAAATAATATTAATTAACCTGTTTTAATTTCCACTAAGAATGATTAATTTATTTAGGATTTCAAACCCTTTTTCCCCTTTTTATCAACCTTTACAAATTATGAACTCTGTTAATAAAAATTATGACGCAACACAATAGCTTTAGATTCACATATAGAATTTAGTGAAAAAAATAAAATAGGATTTAAAATAAAAACATATACTACTGCTACTTTTGTAGTGTTTCTGTACAATAAAATGAGATTTTTCCTCTTTCAAGTTCACAAACTTAAACTCAAGGTTTTGAAAAATAAAAATAAAACAAACACAATCAACAAATACTTCCCCTTTAAATTCAGGTTTGGATTTAAACCTATTTGAGCTCAAATAATTATAACCGTTGCAGGCCTGGTTGTTGCTCGGGCTCGTTGTGACCAGAAACCAAAATGGCCGCTTCACTTGTTAAAACAAGCAGAAAATAAAAATGCACTTGCTTAATCTACTCACGAATCCTTTAGTGTAAGTGCGAGGGAAAACTGGGTGACAAGCTCTGTCTTTGAATATGGCTGAATCCACTTGTCCACGTGGTTGGAGTTAGCTTCACACCAGGGCTAGTTAAAGCACACAGACGAAACCACGGCACTGTATCCACAGCAGAAAAGTCCAGAGAATTCCTCTCGGTCCACTGTATATTAGAACGTACTATTAAATTCCAAATAATAAACTGTAGCTTAATTACTCGTGTACATTGCCATTACTAAAATGTTACATGCTAACTAGCGATTAGCATCATACATTTTAAGTACTTCTACATGTCGTTTCAGCACAAACAATCACAATACATCGAGTACTCACTCATCACAGGGTTAAACAGTCCATAACAAAACGTAGACTCTGCATCCACAAGTAGTTTTCGACCGTTCTCCCGTTAACTCTGATTAACAACCTCCTCCAGTGACGTGCAGCCTCCGGCTCTCACAAACTCAGTCAGTGTTTTTCCCTCGCCTCACTTAGATCCTGCCCTCATTACCTCTGATTGGACAATCGGGTTACATCAACCAATAGAATTATAGAAAATAAAAGATGACAACCAACGCAGTTAGGTTGAGCACAGCCTTTTAGAAATGTTTTTTTTTTTTTTTAAACAACTTACAGAAAATACAAAGTATTTCTTTCACATGAATTTACAAACCTTTGGCTTATTTATGACTTTTACCTAAATGAACACTTAACTTATAAATGAACTTCTATTTATTGTGATTAAAACCATGTTTTTATCGCATTTTGACTCTTTTTAACACATTACAAACTGTTTACACTAAAGTATTTACATGTATTTCTCTTCTTTTTCTACCTTCATGATCTAAAACAGATATTTTAGACCAGGCTACATTTTATAAGAATATCCATATAACAATTTGAGAAACGTGGCTCTGTGGTGAGACTGTTAAGGCAAATAAAGGCCAATCAAATTCATTTTCCTTTTTCCATTAATTTTATTATGATTATTTATTGTTAGGTGTGTTGCTGTGCCCTTTAGTTTCGTTGAATTCTTTGTTGATGGTTACTTCAGTCTTATAGGAAAAAAATACACATGAATGGAAAAACCTTTGATGAGATGCAACTTCAGCAAACTTCAGATAATCTGATTACATGAGAGCTATATGAAACTCATCATGGTTTTGTGAAAATCAAACCTTGAGCTCTGTCTTCTTAAGAATACACATCTTGAAACATATTGAAATGTCCTTTCTGATGATCTTAGTGAGGTAGATTAGTACAGTGGTCCCTCGTTTATCTCGGGTGCACTAGGAGCACCTGGAATGAATCTGTGAAAATCTGTGAAGTAGCAGCACCATATTTACTTTATGTGTATTTTTCCATTTATAAACCCCTTCCTGAACTGTTAACAACCCACCCTTTACTTTATTAATAGCAGCTTGCAAGTATAAAGCTATATGAATGTGATAGGAAAGTTTACCAAAAAACAAAGAAAAACACAAGCATGACATATTAAGAGACAATGCGAAAGGCGCACACATACTAACTGAAAAAAATAAAATGCTTGTTTTAAAAACCTACAATGCACTCAATCCACTGAAGGTGAACTGCAGTATAGTAATAGTATAGTATAGTTACTGTAATTCGATGTCTCACTCATTTTTGGGTTTATTTAAGACTAGATTAGGATCTTCCTTGCCAAGAGCAGGTTGTCCAAATGACTTATACGCATTCATGATATTTCCATAAAACAAATCTGGTGCTTTATTTTCTCTGGTGGAGCAGCCGATAAACTGATGAAATGTTGGAAGCGTAGGAGGGAGAGAGGCATAATTAAAATCTCCAGATATTGCCACAATTGCCATGCATTTGGGAGTTGCATCTGTAGTTTAGTCACAGTTGAGGCAAAGAGGTCACATGCAGAGTCAACATTAGCTGCATATGGAACATATACAGCTAATAAAATAAGATTGGGCAAGAGGCGGGGGACACCCTGGACAGGTCTACAGAGGAAATTCACCAAAGACCGCTGGAGATAGGCACCAGCCCCCTGTGACCCTGAAAAGAAAGAAGCAGGTTTAGAAAATGGATGGAATTTCCTCTGTAGATAATATAGATAAAAGCTAACAGCTAAGAGTTCCCTATCTAGGTTTCAGATATTTCACAACAGCATGTCCAGGATGACACCATATGTTGTTAAAAAGGATAGCTATCCCACCTCCTTTTCTTTTGCTACTCCTTCTCAAATCACTGTCTGCCGGTATTGTCTGAAAACCAGGCAGAGGATGGAATGCAGGATGTGCTCCTTTAGCCATGTCTCAGTAAAAAACAAATTACTGCATTCCCAGTACTCAGGCTGTCTTTAACCATTTTTCAAACTTTTTCATCTTATTAACAAGAGATCTCACATTCATCAGTGTTACTGATGGAAGAGAAGGTTTAAACTTTGTTTTTCTCCCTCTTCCATTTGCTCTTGCTCTACATCTATGCCTTCCTCTTTTTAAGTAATCAGGGATTTGGGGACTCAGTTTTAGTAACATTTGAACCTCAGACATGGCCATTAGCTTCATAACAAATGGCAAAAAGGCAACAAATTAAGCAAAAATCCAATAATCAGCACAGCATAAACATGACTAAAGCATAAATAAAAAGAGTAATGTTTACAAAAAGAAAACAAGCAATACTCAAAAAAGAAAAAAAAAAACACTACTAGTAAAATCTCAGCACGACCCCAGCAAGCTTCTACCATGTGTAGTGCTATTCTAGAACATACATACCGAGGTCTATAACGGTTTGTGGTGCTGTATTTACATTCTTTAGCAGATTTTTAGAAGGTATTTTATAACTTGGCCATAGGTGCAGGTCATAGTCAGGGGTGCGCGTAATATTTTTGGCCAGGTTCTCAGGGGAGAACCTCGGGTTGTTGCTTGGTCTTCACATTTTTAAATGTGTCTCACTGTGTCTCTTCAGAACTCTTCTGCTTTCTTTTTGTTCTTCAAGTTTAACATTCAGTCTGATTAGCTTTCCTGGCTCTATATTTGTTTCAATAAAAATCATTTTTCATGAAAAAAAATCAAGTGAAACCAGTAAAATATAAAAATACCAAAAAAAAAAAAACATTCAGAGTTCAGGTTGGATTGTTTACAGGTTTGATTGTTCACTTTCATCTACATTTAACAGTTTGCTGTTGAAATTTATTAGTCAGCTGTTATATTTTCCACTTGGAGCTTCTCTCATTTTACTGTAACTGCTTACTGTTTATTAATGGGGAGTGTCAGATAAAAAGGTACAGTGTACAGTGAGGGTGCTTTGTGCGTGTCAGGATATTTTAATACCTCTAAGTTAAATAACTATCAAAAAGACCATCAGTCAGACACAGAGTATGGTTTCAATGAGCTTTGCAAAGGAGAATGCCCCAACCAAGGTGTGGAGACGATTCTGATGTGTTCACCTCTGCATTGCCTTTTTATTCACAAAGACACCTCCCATCTGGATGAAGCAAGGGAGGGAAACAAATGTGGGTCAGATAATGAAGTCAGAGTGTAGCAAACAAACACATCATTGGATGAACAACAGTCACAGGTTGTAAACCAACTGGTTTCCAAGATAAACGCAAAAGTGTTGATTCAGGCCAGGTCTCTTTCAGTTCACTTACTCATGCAGCATGACCTGTGACCTTTTACCAACATTGTAAAACCTTAAAATCTCCAACAGTGCGCATTCAGAATGACACGGATCAAAGACAAATATGCTAATTTTGTTGATAAAAAAATGATGATTTTCTGTATTTTATAACACAAAAAGGTAGAATTCTGCGTGTCCATGCCACAATGATCTATTTATCTTATTCCGTGAATTTTTCAATTTTAACGCAATGCAGACTCAGCTGCGAGATACACCGATCTGACAGAAAAAAGTACAAAGGTAGTACAAAGGTAGTACAAAGGTAGTACAAAGGTAGTACAAAGGAAGTACAAAGGTACAAAGGTTACCAAAATAAAACCAAAACCGGGAACCAAGTACAAAACGTGATAACACTGGCACAAAGAGGAACTAAGGGGCAAAGGAGAAATGACTTTAAAAAATAATCTCATAAAATATTGAACAGAAAAGCAAAACAACCTACAGATGTAACAGGAAAATAAAAGCTCAATCCCAAAACCCCAGTGTCACAGCACATACTGTATGTATATTTATACACTGAGAAAATTGTATAAATGATTTCTGAAAGACAGAAATTGCTTTGCAAAATATGATTTCCTCCTGCAGTTTTACTTCTCATATGTCTAGTTCAGCTGTGGGGCGCTGGAGAAAGTGTCCTCAGAAGGTGGGCTTTTAGATCCAATTAGCCAATAGCAGATCTGCATTGCCAAATGGAAGAACTTAATTTAGCCTAAAAACACAGAGAAAATAACTCCATGATGGGTGATTTTTCTAGCGCTCGAGAGCACGTTAAGTACCGCGAGATTATCCGCTATTAAACAGCCGGCAAATGAGAAGGGAAAGCAGTCTGTGAGAGGCTTCTCTCGGATCTAGCTGGATGTAGCTATGCTAACTTGATTTTTTGTTTTCCATGACTACTTTTAAAACAAGCAGCACTGATACTGCCGGGACTGTTACAGGAGTGAGGAGGGATATGAAATATCTGTCCAAAAAATACAGCAGCAAGAGAACACCAGTACACACATGGATAATGAAGAACAATGTTTTCTTTTTGTTTTCTGGTAGAATAAAACTGAACAGAAGGGAAACTTGCTAAACCCAGTGATAGAGAAGTCTGTAAAGAAAAAAAAGTTGTCAGGAAGTTTAAAATTATGAATTGTAGATGGTGTTATGATCCATTGCTCAACAATACTTGTCTTACAATCTTGAAACATGGTTTTGCCAAACACAAACATTAAAAATGTTAATTGTTTTCACTTAAATTAAATCCTATTAATGACAAAAAAACTTTTGATGCCTCCAGAAATGTTAATATGGTTGTAAGTTTATTATAATTAGTGCTGTCATGAGATTAAAAATTGGACGAGATTAATTAATTTTGAGCAGTAATTAATTAATCTAATTAATCTTATTTTTAATCTCATTTAATAATAGCTAAGAAAAACACTATTTTTATCCAGTGATTAATCCAGGGCTTAATTTGAGCCGGAACAAGATCCGGGAACTGTCTTATTTTGAAAGGGTGTGTTCCGGTAATTGTTTGCTGGGATCCGTTAACTGCACCATTTGGTTTAAATAACAGCGGCATCAAAATACCAAAAAGGCAGTATAACTTACTTCTTCTGGGTTTATCATCACTTTCTCTAGCCCTGCTTGACAATTTACACCCGCTGTGCGCCGGCGCACAGCGCTTGGTCTGGTCCGACGGTTGTGCATGTATGTGGGTTCATACATGTCTATGTGTGCGTTCCGGTATCAGTCAGTGAATTCTGGTCTCATAGCGCTATTTGCGTTCCGGTAACTTTTGATTTACAAATTAAGCACTGGATTAATCCCTTTGTACAACTCCAGCACAAGAAGCCGGAATACTAAAAAAGGACTTTATTTAAAAGCAACTCAAAAGCAGAAACTGTAAATATAGATTAAAAATTAGATTAACGCGATTAAATAATATAACTCACCAAATATGGCTGTAATTAATTAATCGCAACTAACGCGATAATTTGACACCCCTAATTATAATGAAAAACTGTTAATGTTTTCTAGGTGTGTGACACCATGCTGCTGCACATTGAGGAGTGTTTTGTCTTCACTCAGCATCTCATCAGTAGCTACGTTTACATGCGCCAAATTTCCCCAATCTGATTAAAATCTTGGTCGATCGGAATTCCCAAATCCCTGTTCATATGGACACTAACTGAAATGATCTGATCATGTCATGAGTACACATGCACCAAGCACTCAATCAGGTTAAATGAGTTGAGCATGCGTACAGCGAGTTGTCTTTCCGGGGGAAGAAAAAAAGTAAACAAACTCCATCCTTTCTGCACGTCTTTCCCGCCCCATCTTGTGCTCGATCTGACTCACGTTATCCCCAATATGGACCCTCTGTGGGTGATTACCTTTATGTTTGGGTTTTTACTGGTCGCATTAACCAAGCTAGAGGCTGAATACATATTGCTACTGCTCCTCCACCACAGGAGAGGAGAGCAGGATGACAGAATGACTGCACCAGCAGACCACTTCTGTTTACTTCCCGCTATGTTTTCTACTTGGGTCTGCGAAAGCGGAAAGATGTCACGCTGAAGTTGTACGCGTGCGCATTGGGCTCTTTTCATCCTTTCTTTCCGAATGGGTGTGTACATGCACATCTATCCGAATGAAGATCGGACAAAACCACCCCTCTCGATCGGAAGTAAATTTAATTCTGATCAGGCTGCATCGGATCAAAACATTCTGATTGACATGTTTACATGACGTCTTTTTTATCCGATTGGGCGTTTATTCCGATTAAATGTGCCCATGTAAATGTAGCTAGTGTGACCTGCTGCATGGAGAACTGTTTCTACAGCACAGTGGGAGGTTTCCTGAGACACACTGGACACAACTGTGGAGGTTTATCATGTGCTGGACAATTAAAATGATCAAACATATTTAATGTTTGTATTGTGTTAAATAATATTTAAAATACAATATTTAATGTTAATACACAAAATTTGCCCGTTTGGCTGACAAGATCAACCTGTTCTGGTGATTATTTTTTTATTTTACATTTGAATAAAGTCTTTGTTAAATATTTAACTGAAGCTGAAAATGTTTTTTTTTATACAGGGTTTACATTAACTCATCTTTACAAATGTTTTATTGACAGTCACTTAATTGGATTTATGCAGCCCCACCCAAAAAATATTTCACCAGCCACCACTGTCCGTATCTCTTGCTCAGCATGTGCAGAGGTAACAGAGGGGATGTTTGTATGCGTTGAGCAAACACTGCAAATAGGGCTCTTTTGCTTCAATAATATACACCTCATCAATTTCCCTGATTATTTTGAAGATAAGATGTTTTGCTTTAAATGTAATCTAAATGAGCACATAAGTTAGCTAACAGGACTTTTGTAACACAAGAACAAAAGAAACAAAAAAATTGATTGCAGGTTTTTGAGAAGGTGTCAGAAATCACACTTAATCTGAATGGGGTTGTGCAGTAAATAAAGATTATTAGGTTAATCAATTATTTTTGCATTATTACTCTTTTGTATCTCAACATAATTACTGTGCACTGCTTTAATTGAATCTGAATAAAAGCCAGCAGAAGATAATTTGTTTTCTTGTCACTAAATGGCTCCACTGTTGCCAGGCTGAGAGGAAATGACATATAAGCAGAAAAGCATGATTCATCTGGCTAAGACACTGACACTCAGCCATCAGAAAGGAAATTAATTCCACTCTGTGGCTGCACAGCAAAACAACATTAAAAACAGGAATAAATGACAAAAGCAACCAGCCAGTATTGGGATCATGGTAGAGCTAGCTTATCTGATATGTTATTTGTGTGGGAGACTGGAGGGATTATGTGTCTGTATTTGCAAGAGTGAATGAGATTTGATTGGTGGGCATATCAGTCTGCCGTATGTAAAGATGGCATCTTGTTATGTATGCAAGAGCCTCAATCAAACAAGAAAATTATGGAAAATAGTTTGCATATGCATCAATATGTCTATAATTACAAAATGGATTTTCTGGCAACTATCATGAATTGTTGACCATCTTTAAGCAAGCAGTGGAGAGTGTTCAAATTCCAATTATCTGCTGCACCACAGTAGAATTTATGTAATTTACTGAGTGTGTATATGTTACATGGCAATACACTAAGGTATATTGTTTTTCTACAGTATATCTGAGAACTGAAGAAAAGACAAATAATGAGCTGTAAGCACAGGAACATTAAAACACTTATTTTTATAACACTTAAAAAGCTTAATTTTTAACAGCAAAAAAAAAGAAAAGAAAGAAAAGGCAAAAGTAAACATACAGTAGATTCTTGTAACTTTTTTGTTGTTAAATCTGACATTTGCTTATGTAATGAGCAGTAACAGGGGAACCTGGCCACTGTTACTAGCATTGGATTTTATGTTTATTTTGACCTATTCTAGCAACTCTTACAACAGAATGTGACAGGTAAATACAAAGTTCTTTCTCTGTCTTTTAAATTTTTTGAGTGCTTATTGGACAAGAAGGATGGAGCAATAAATTTGTTCTCTTTGTATTATTTTCTTGTTAAACTTTTAATGGTTTTATTAATTGCTTTTTTAATTTATTTGCATTTTTTAGCATTACAGCTCCCAAATTCTTGTTGTATACAAATACATTTTGGTTATTATGAAGTTCTTCTTTAAAAATTGATGTGTCAAATCTGACTGTCTTCAAGTAACACGTTCAAATTAAACCAAAACTTAAAATATATACATTTACATGTTATTTCTGTTATTTCAATTGACAAGTGCATTTGGAGAAAACAACACAGAGCAGTAAAATGTATGTAGTTGAGTCAGAAATCATTAGGCATTATGTTTGCAATGTTTGTAGTAGGATCCTACAGTCAGAGTAATATATAAATTAAACAACAAACTTCGACTTAATTTTTTTGTGTCATTTTATGTCATGAACTCTCAAGCAAAGCATCAACCAATTGAACTGTTATCTAAAACTAAAAGCATGAAAAAGCATTGAATCCAGGTTGGGGCCTTTCTGCATGGAGTTTGCATGTTCTCCCTGTGTGGGTTTTCTCTGGGGACTCTGTAGAAACATGCAAGAGGTTAATTGGCAACTCTAAATTGGTGTGTGTGTGAATGGTTGTTTGTCTATGTGTGACAGTTTGTTTTTAAAAGTGGTGAGGACAATTACAATAAACTTGAGTGTGGTTTGAAGACTGCTGGGGACTATATTTATTTGTGGCTGGTCAAATACGCAAATAAGAGAAAAATAATGCACAGTGTAGCAAATGAGACAACACTCACCACTCTGGGCTGATGACCTCTTAATGACCTGGTGACATCATTGTAAATTAAACTATTACCTCCGAAACTACAGCAACACTCACAGATTCAGTACATTGAAGCTTTCTGTTGGTGGAGAGCAGTTTCACTCAGCTATAGAAGCTAATTTTTTTGCAGCAGACTGGAAGTAGAGGCTTTTCAAAACTTTCTCAAGATAATGCAAAATGTATTTATTTTATTTTTTTGTTTTGTTTTGTTTTCTCACCTTAAAAATATTTTCTCACCATGTCTCCTGCAGGGTTCAGTAGTACTCTGTGATCTGCCAGATAAGTAAAAAAAAAGTTACGAAGCTGCAGATTTCCCAGCCTATGTGTGGCCCTGTGATGGACTGATGACCTGTCCAGGGTGTCCCCCGCCTCTCGCTCAAAGGTGATCTGCACCAGCTCCCTGCGACCCTGAAAAGGAAGAAGCAGGTTTAGAAAATGGATGGATGGATAAAAACATAAAGGGTTAGAACCACAAGAAGATTTCAAATCAATTTTAATAAAAAATGAATGCTGTTTATTACATGTGTGTTGTTTTATTAGATGCTGAAGCTCTTTCAGCTGCAGGGTGAGGATGAAATCTGTTTGGTGGAGTCATCACTACAATTAGCATCTGGAGGGTGGGGTGGGGGGGCAGGAGGGAGTAAATAGAGGCAATCTTCTGTGTACAAGGAATTTCAGGAAGATAACATTATGTTTGGCAAAATAATAGCTTTTTGTTTTCACTCTGTAAACAAATGACTATAATTGCTGATCAGCTGTTAGTTATATTAATAAATGCTGTTTCTTTCTCATTAGATGGTAGCTGTGAGAGAATAATATCCTCTAGTTTAATCCCACAGAAATTGTCTTTTGTTCCTTTGCTTGTTAATTCATTTCAGCATCTGATGGCTTTATTAGATTGTGTTAAAGTGGATCTAATCAGTTTGAAGTTGTGTCTTGATTCAATTAGACGAACCACAAATGAAATCCACCATCAGCTAAATGTATGTTTTTACTTTAAGAATCATTCATGTAAAAAGCGAAAAAATAAAAAAATATATATACTTCTTCTGTGCCCGAGGCATTTTAAAATGTGATAATACAATGAATAACATATTACTAAACTGCATCAACATTTTTATGGATATTTAGTTTGTTTCAGAGGGAAAATTCTTATTTTGGTTACAAACCATGTTTAACACATGTTTGTTCATGTTATTGAAGAAGAACATGGTGTACTGTTTTTTCAGTGGATCCTCAGTGAAGCACTTCTGCTGATCTATCCATTAGATGAGGTGCTTGTGTTTTTCTTTCCCCCCATAATTACTAGATAATCTATTTTTATTGCACTGAATGAGCTTTTCTTGGGTCTATAACAAAGTTGGGAGCCTAGTTTGCAAATAGACTTTTTTTTAAAGGTTTATACAACTTTTAAAATAGAGTTAATAGAAGAGAATCATCATGTGATGATGAATAAAGATTGCTCAAATTGTTAAGCCATTTAATTGTTCGGGTTCTAGGGATCCTGGTATTTGTTTTTATTTTTTGTGTCATTTCTTTTCCTTTGTTTTTGTTTCTGCAGGTGAGGAAGGAGGTTAATGCTGCAGTACTGCTGGGGATGTTTTTTGAGTGCAACCAGTACTAATAAAATGATGTGATGATTTGATTTGTTGATGTTGGTAAATGCTTAAACTGAAAGTTGATGGTGGGCAAAAAAATGTATCTTCTTTTTCCTTATTTTCTTGTTTCCTCCACGGAGGTTATGTTTTCATCAGGGTTTGTCTGTCTGTCTGTTTGTTAACAACATAACTCAAACACTCCCAGATGGATTTTGATAAAATTTTCAGGATAGGTCGGAAATGGTACGAGGACCAATCAGTTAGATTTTGGTGGTGATCTAGATCACTGTCTGGGGTTTTGATGACATTTATTACTGGATCCAGACAGTGATCAGCATAAAGCTTGCGACACTACGCTTCTAGCCTGACCAATCAGATCCTCCTGCATTATGTTCAAATGCAGAAGGGTCTGACATTGGAGCCGCACCCGATCATTTCTGCGTCAAATTTTAGAACGGACCAATTACACATCACCTTTGTTGTGTGTCATCCTGAAAACACGGAACTAGTGTTTTCCACCCAGAGCACAATATTCAACATGGCGGACTCGGCTGTGGATGAAGTGTTTACTTCTGTGTTTGCACAGTGTTTGCTTGGGGTGGTCAAATACGTGAACCGAGTGTGCAATGACACCTCGTATTCACAAGTTTTTGACACAAAAGCGACAACTGTCATTAATATTCGTCTTTTCTCCTCCATTAACCATGGCTCTGTAGCTACCATTACGGCTCCGCTCGCTAAACCTTTTGTTTTTGTTCCGCCTCATGTGTATCCGTTTTAGCGTCACATATGTTGCGTCACTTCCGGGTTTCTGTGATTGGTTCTCTCTCAACTGGCTAAGCCCGCCTTCGAAATTGAGAGACAGCGGTTCAGCTCCAGGCCCTCACGTCTTTGTAAAGTAATCTGTCAAAGCCACGTCTTCTGCGCGTCCGGTGGAAAGGAGGGGTCAGTATACTCATCTTGTGGCAGAGTAGCTTCTTTTCAAATGTGCATTTTAAGGTTAGGTTTAGTTTTTCCCATATAGATGTTGTGCATGCTTATGTTATACACACATTCTCACCAATAAACAGGTCACTTTGATGTACAGCATTTTGCTTAAGATCACCGCAGCTCGGGGAAGCCTTGGATCAAAGCTCTCATTAGCATGTAGAGAACCAATCTGTCTGCTGAGCCAAACCAATCATCTTGAGTCAAACACATTTATTCCAGTATCATGTGACTCACTACAATGGGCCACTTGAACAATTGGCTGCAGTCTTATTAAGGAATTCCCCTGAAGTCTATCAGTAAAACCTTCAATTTCAGAAAGTATCAAGTCTACCTGTGCTTCAGAATCAGATGCCAAGAGTCTTTGATATGAAGAGTCACGAGTGAGTGACAATTGGTTCACCTGATGCATCAGGAAGTTCATTACATGAAGCCCTCTCGATGGACTTAAACATGCAATTGTGTAAGTTGTGCATTTACAAAGTGGCTTAAATGTGGAATGCTTCATTCAGATTTAAGCAAACTGTGGAAAGCAAAAATACCTGTAAGCACGAATATAATTTTTTGAGCAGGATATTTCTACAGATGAGTCGAAGGTTGTTCATGTGCTTCACAGAAAATAATCCGAGAGCCACAAGTGATGGAGCATTTGTGCAGTAAATTGTTTTTTTTCTTTTTGCTTGCATTCCTCATGTTGGGTTGTATCTTTCTTCCATAGAAACATTTTGAAAGCCTTGACACCTTCAGAACTCACTTACCAGGTTAAGTGGATGAAGATTCAGATACAAATGAATTTCAACTAGTCAGATAATGAGTAGCCAATAGTACTACCATTTGGTACAGAAGAGCTATGATTGTTGTCTGCTGTCACAGCTAAAGCCTGCTGCATAAAGATATGCACTATCCTCAAGTGATGGATTTTATGTTAAAAAATGTAGATGGATCTGAACTTGGTCCTTTTAAAAAGCTAACAATTCCAAAAATATCAATGACAGTTTGTTAAAAGTAAGCTTGAATCAAAACCAACAACCAAGATGTGACAAATGATAATAAATGAAGTACAGGGGAAAACACATATAACAGCTTTAGTAGAATGTTCTAGTATTTTAACACTTTAGCACAAAGCAGATCTTTGTCCACAGTAAATGGCGTGTAGCACATTTTTTAACTCAGATGACATGAAGTGCTTCACACTACAGTTTATCATTCATCTATTCATTTGGTGTTAATAAACTACACACATATTGTTGCCACAGATGTCCTGGAACACACACAGACAGAGGTGAGGCTGACAGGCACAAGTGTCATTGGACCCTCTGACCACCACCAAGCAGGCAGGGCAGGTGAAGTGTCATAGTGTCATCTAAATGGATCAGGGATTTGAGCCAGTGACCATCCGGTTACCAGATGACCTGCTCTACCTCCTGAGCTACTGCCGCCCCACAGTGGCTTCTGTGCTTTTTACCCCAAAGCTGCATAGCTAAAAACAGCAGCAGCACATCTGGGATTAGCTTACACACCAGATTGTCCACACAATTCTAAAGCCTCGGTCACAATTACCCGTATGAACCCATCGTGTGAATCTCCTGTTTCCTATGACATCTGGAGTTTGTGAACATTCGTGTTTCCTACAGGTAGTTGTTTTTTGTTAGAAGATACGTGCAACCCCTACTTGCAACTGACAGCAATTTCGAGCCATTATTGTGAAGAGCCTCTAGCTATCAACACATTTTGCTGGGGAATGTAAGTGGTGGAGGTCCAACATCTCCAAAATTCTGTATATTGATCATCATATCTGCTCGGAAATTTGTAGAAAATCTTAGAACTTTCAAGACGAGGCAGCACCTCTTAAAGCTAGAACCAGATTCAGTTTCATGAGCAGGACTCAGTTGAAACGGACCATGACACCTTTGATGAGCTTTCATGAAAAATGAGAAGTAAGTGTAACTTTCTGGAAACAACAGCTTTTTGTCGCAGTCTATTTTATATTGTTGTTAAAACATGCAGTTTTTTACAATTTTAGAAGAAAATAATCAAATTCATAAGAAGTAAATAATCCTTGATCATGATGCTGTTTGCAGGTTGTTTGGAAGGCATTACACCAGCATTCCACAGAGGGGTTTGCGTGGTACATTTCTTGGAAGATCTTGCAGCAGACCATCGACTTGATCATGTGCACCAGATCTTTAGAGGGCTGATGTAAGGCTGCATTAAGGAGGCAGTAGGACACGGTCCAAAAATCCTTGATAGTGTGTTCCCAGGCGTTAAAACATTGTGACCAAGCCTTAACTTTGGCTCCAAGTGGCAGCAACAGATCTAGTGGTAAATTGGTGCAAATTAATACCCTGTCAGGATCTCTGCTGCTGGTGGGTGGTGTCTGTCACTAATTGTCTTGCAGGGCGTGGCAGCAGGATCATCAGTGGAAGCAGGTGTGGATCATTACCCAGCTCAGGAGAGCTGGGTACTTAAGCAGAGGAGGAACAAGAGACAGACGCCAGTTTGTTCCACTATCGACCATGGTAACAGAGTGGCCAGTAACATTATTGACAAGAGCGTTTCTAGCAGTGTGTTAACCTGCCTTCTCTTTCCCTTGTGCCTAGCCCGCATCCAGGAGCGACTCTCCGGATCACAGTGCCTCAGCGTGGTTGTTCACCCGTCTTTCGTGAGGACTGGCTTCACACACGGATGTCTCCAGAGCCTGGTTGCTGGAACACGCAACCCGCTCTCTCCCCTGGCTCCTTGTCTGTCTCTGGCTCCTCTGGATCCACACCTTCCCAGTCAGCGCGCTGCTGTCACCCCTGCTGGGACTACGCAGGCACGAACAGCACCCGGACCCGGATCTCACACAAAACCCTGGACAGTCTGGCTCACCACCCACGCGGCAGCATCTCCGGATCCCTCCTCACAGCAGGACGTGAAACCCGTCACCGTGAGTTAACGAGCACGATCCCCGCACACCGCAAGCTGGTTCCACAGACTGTCACTAACCTCTCTCTCTCCACAACTCAGGACCGTTCCTGTCCCGCACCAGTCCGTCCTGAGTTCTTCACCCGAGCACAGTTTTGCCATTGTTGTATATTGATCACTGTAAATATTAAAACACTGTTCAACTTGCAAAGCTGTTTCCTCGCTTGTGTGTGTCTGGAGTTTGGGTCACACTTGGAGCTCGAAAACAACCCACCTGGTAACTGAACCATGACATACCCAAGCTCTACACTCATTTTGAGCTGCAAGTAAAGATTCTTTATTATTTCATATTGATCACATGGACTTAAATTCTGAGTTTTCATTGGAAGTGGCTTAGACATTCAGAAATGGGGTAATATCTACTTCCACTCATGCCAGTGGTAAGGTGCTCCATTAGCTGAGTTTCAGTGCAAGTCTTTGTTCAGTCTAAAAACCAGGAAATGTGTGTAGCAATGATGTCTACATATCAAATAGTTGGGAGGGGAGACACAACTACCGTATATACTCGCGTATAAGTCGCTTCACGTATAAGTCGGACCTCTTTCTCAGCAGAAAAATTGAGAAATTTAGCATTGACCCGCGTATAAGTCGGTGTCTGAATCAGTTTGTGTCAGGAAGTCCCCGTGATGAAGGGTGTTTGTGAAAATGAGAGCAGAAAATAATGAAAATTGGTGTATTTTATTTCAGTAACTGATATATATATTGAAAAGATATAAGGTGTCTTTGATAATCCATGTTGATAAGGAACATCCTTCGCTCGTCCGAGTACTTGCTCCAGTCCCCAAGCTGTCGACATTTTCCTCTGAAAAAAAAAAAACTACTTCCCGATATCACGCATATAAGTCGGAACCCCTCTTCTGACTTGAAATTTACTCCTCAAAAAAAACGACTTATACGCGAGTATATACGGTATTTAAACTGATTACAGTGTTTTGAATGTTCATTTGCTTATTTGCTCAAAGGAAAATCTCACTGGACCGCCGCTGTTTGTGGCGAAGTGTAAACAGTGTTTACGATGAAGTTTCCAAATGTCTCTAAACTTTCATGAAGGTTCTTGATTTCAAGGGTTTCATGGTCATGTTGAGTACATTTTGACTATGTTCAAAAATTTTACAAGACAATTTTTTTCCGTCAAAGGAACATGGAATTCATCACAGTAGTGTTAGTCTTTATGAATGGTAAAGTATAACAAATGCAAGACAAACTTTGGCTGAGGTGAAAACCAGTGAATCACAGTTTAGGTGTTGTTTTGACAGAAGCAGTAACATGGTGAGAACCAACTTGAAACTTGTGCATTTTCTTGTAGTTCTTCGTTTCCAACTAATTGCAGCCCAGAGAGATATTAGCTTTAGCAATTTGCCACTGCTATCACAGATGAAATAAAAAGTCCAAAACACAGCAAAATGAGAAAACATGAAGACAATAGAAGCAGAGCTTTGTGTCTCTGAGGAGAAACAAACTAACACACTCACAGCACAATTTGGAAAGATTACTTTTGAGTTTGTCTATGTGTAATTTTATTTCAGAAAAAAAATAAAATCTTGTGCTCCCTTTATAAAATGTCTGTGGTCTTCAAATAAAAAATGTTTGTAGACAAATTGGGAAGATGAAACTGAGGAAAAACAAAAATGCTGCTGAAATGCAGAAACAAAGATGACATTTAGTTAATGGGGTTGTTTTGAAGGAAACAAAGAAAAAAAAACATTCTCGTGATAAAACAACAACAAAAAAATCTGGAACAAAAACACACAAGACACAATTAACATTTATTTTATTTAGGGGAATTGTTGGCAACTGCCCAGCAATCACTGGCATCAGTGTTAAAGGAGGGAGTAATAACAACCACAATATACAACAACTTGAGTGGAAATTAAAAATCTCAATTATGACACTATATAAAGAGGTGAAAAAATGACCTTATAATTGTGATGAATATCTGTGCCAGCATGTCACATGGACTTAAACGCAGTGTTTTCATTGGGAGTGGCTTGGCGTGTTTGGGGAGTGGCTGGCTTGTTCGCACATTTGCCTTGTTCATCACTGACACAGTCAGGCAGAGCCCAGGGCTGAACTTGGATACGCGCTGTACTACATCCTGTTCACTAATTGCTCCATCTGTAAAGGCTCGTCCTGCTTGTTTTACAAACGCTTCCCATCTCCTGCTCCATCGCAACACTTCACCAACTACTTTTCCAAGTTGGAGAGATTACTTTCTGGGTGACGCGGCGGAGGAGACGGACGCGTTTCTGAGTTCGCCTCTCAGTTTGACCTGCGAACTTTGACTTGGCGCTCATCGCTGCAGTTTGGTTTTGTCTTATTTATTTATTATTATTTTCTATTTTCTCCCCGCGTCTGAAGGAGGAGGGGGTGGACTCGCTCTCACTCGCCGGTCTTCTGGTTTCTTTGTATAGGCTGCACACAGCAGCTGTGTGTAAATGCAGAGGAGCGCAGCGTCTGTTTCCCTGTGAGCGCACGGCTTCTTGGGCTCCGTCCAACCTTCATCTACTGGCTCTCTGAGACATGAAGCCACTGAACCAGGTGTAGAAAAGAAATATTGTAACTTTATCCGCCTCCCTGCTGCCGTATCAATCATCCCCAAACAGAGCTCGGCTCAGTTTCCCTCCCTCATCTCCCTCTTTCTGTGAGCGCTTGGATTGTAAACGGCAAAAACAAAACAAACAAAAAAAAACCTAAACCAAATTGTGCTCCGTGCACAGCAGCAGGCTACAGCTGCGCGGCTCCTCCACACACCATCATGGATGTAAGATTTTACCCGACCGCCGGTGGGAATTCTATTCCAGGTGATCCACCGAACCTTGATTTCGCCCACTGTTTGGGCTACTACAACTTCAACAAGGTGAGAAGTCCGTCCTGTTTTTGTGCTGCTGTTTGGCACCACGTTGGTGCTGCAGAAAGTATGAGCGCGCACCGGGTTGTGCATTTTCATTTAAACCGTCTCCACTTCGACCTTCCTTCCATTAATCTCCCACACAAGTTGCAGAAATCTGACTTCTCTTCTTCTTCTCCAACTTTCTTGCTGTGTTAGTAAATGAACCGGTTTCAGAGGAGAAGTGTAACGACTGTTTATGTTACTTTTGTTTAGCTTCATTGCACTTCTAAACTCTGACCAGAAGGATGTGAGCCACAGTCATGGGCGCTGTTGCTTGTTTCCTGTCCCTCAACATCAGTAGAGGATCATTACATCAGCAACCTACATTACAGTTCAAATGTGATGAAAAAAAAAAAAGATCAGCGTATCAAGTGTCAAATCAGCCACTCTTTTATATGACTCCCAGCATGATGCAATTAAATTGCATGGTATAGAAATATCTTTTCTCCCCCTCTGGGTAATTACAGGGTATTTAACTTTATTTTAAGTGTTTAACTACCCTGAACTAGTCAATGGGTTTTGCAGATGTGGCTAAACATGAACCTATTGATTTAAAATGTTTCAGCTTAGCAGGTTTGATAGAAAGAACATGTGCAGACAAACGGACAAACATCAGTTTAATAAAAAGAACATGTGCAAACTGACAAATGTATCAGTGTTTGTTCAGTATGAATGGATCTACTGTCGGCATTGTGCTGCGTGCTCTTATCTAACGCATGGGATCAGTTATAGCCTACTTTAGGACTGTAACAGTGTGCAACTCACTTTCAGGTTTTATTTTCAGCAAAACATTAAAATACACAAAGAAGACGCTCATAAAAACATCACTCAAGTCCATATGAGTTTTTAGTGACTTTGATATATTTAAATGGAAGTTTATATTCATCTTTGTGATTCAGCGCTTCCAACTTTTTGGGCCGTGATCCATCAACAGCATGACTCCCATGTTCCCCAGCAAGAGGGAACATCATCATGACAGGCAAAAATCACACAACTGCTGTGTGTGTTTTTATTAGGTCCAAACAATGGTACCTCCTACAACCAACCCCCAACCCGTCCTCAAACACACACATGCACTACCCCCCACCCCAAATTATTCACTCCTATAGTGTTGCTCTGTTTGCGCTCCGATACGCCTCAAAACAGTTACCAGGTTTGTCTCACGGTTTCGTCAGCTCTTTGTCATGTGGCCAAGTTGTCATATGTGCCCAGTTTCATCATGTCTTCATCAGCCGTGAGAATCTTTAACTACATTTCTATGAATCAGAGTTAAGAGTCAAAGCAAAGTGTGTGTTTTTAGAACCTTTGCCTGTAAATTCTGCAGGTCAGGAGAAATTTTTCCATCTTCAACAGTAATTGGCTGACATGCAAAGGGACAGCAGAAAGTAGGAGGAAGCTTAGAGAGAAGGTGCTTATCCAGTGTCTCTTGCAGTTATATGTTGGAGGAAAAGGGAGGGGGAGACCAAAGCGTGTGTTTCGTGGTAATTACAATGCCTTTCCACATTGAACAAATAGGCTCTTTTGCATGCACCTTTCAAATAAGCCTCCAGTTTATTTGAATCAGCTTGCTGAAAGGTAGCACAATGCAAAGTGGTTAGTCATCCGAAAAAAACATGGCAAGCTTACACAGAACTCAAGTAATACTTCTTTAAAGTATTTATAAGCTGTTCCAGCAGCTTTTTTTTCAAACAGCTAAACTTTTTCACTAGTTTTGGTTTGAAAACAGGCAGAGCTCTTCTCTCTCTTTCTCTCTCTCCTTCACAAAAATGTAGGCACAGGAAATGTTCAGTTTTAATGGCAACAGAGACAGAAGGGCCCAGAGGCACTTTGAAACATCAGAGATTCTTTTAAATTTACAGAAAAAAATCCAAACGAATGGCACAAACTTAATTAGGTGCTGCAGTCATGACTAATGAGGCTGCTGGTTTTTATTTTTTATTTTTGGCTCTGAGATGAAGGAGGAACAGAGGTGCTGGAATGAAACATGCCACCACTTCATACAACTGATTAATCATCATAAAAATCTATTAACAGACTAAATTTAAATTAAACACATTTCCCTTATGCAAAAAAAAATAAAATAAAGAAAAACCCAGAATATTAAGGTTTTTCTTCTTTTACTATGAACACATCAGACTCAACATACATCGGTTTTCACCTTCTAACTGTTTTTTCTATAAAAGACAAAGACTTTTTGGGTTTGTTTTTTTCATAAAAGTCAAATGTGATTGACTTTACTATGCTCATAAAAGAAAGCTAGTGTTATTCCTGTGGCCATCTGGTGGGTTTCTTTCATAGTTTAATAATGTTTCAGTTACAGTATCCCATTTAGTGTGGCTTTCATTACCTCCAGGCGCCAAGAAATTACCAACAGATGTTAATACACACACTTCACCTGTAGTGTACCTCACAGTTTAAGGTTTATTTACAAAACTAATGCCAGCACTGCTGAGTGAAAATAATTGTTTGTGATTAAATGTTGGTTATAGATTATGTTAACAGCTCAATCCCAGAAGGATTAAAGTAAA
Source organism: Pachypanchax playfairii (assembly GCA_006937955.1). NCBI lineage: Eukaryota > Metazoa > Chordata > Actinopteri > Cyprinodontiformes > Aplocheilidae > Pachypanchax > Pachypanchax playfairii. The sequence continues at coordinate 2,005,515 of SSNP01000063.1, forward strand.
CACTTTGACAAATGTCTTCTGTTTATGTAAATAATAATAGTCTGTGGCCACTTTATGGAAAGGAGATAATTTTGTGCTTCATAAAGAATAATCACTGCATGAGAAAATATTTTTTTTTTCTTAATCAGTGACTGTGTAAAACTTTAAACTATAATTCTTAAGGTTTTTACCCAATTTTATTTTATTTAACTTTACGTTCCATTTAGCCTCTCATTAAAACAAATCTCTTTTCATTTAATAGCTTTTCTCTGGCAGTGTCAGTTTTTGCCTTTTTCAGTTTTCCAATAAATACAGTTATAGGAGTTGCGTTTCCACTGAGCTGACAAGAAGATTTAAAAGGAACTTCGGGATGTTTTTTAAATACAAAACAAAAGCAATGCAAATTCCATCATCTAGATTGGGTTGAATAGTCTTTGCAGCATTGTCATCAGAAAGTGTGTGGAGGTTTAAAACAAGTCTGTAAGTAACAACATATGTGTCAACAAAACAAACACAACTATAGTCTTGCTTGAACTGAACAATTTATTTTAACTGGTTATGGATAAGAATGTTGGTTTTAGATCTTCTGTAAAATCATTAAGTGACTTTTGTTTTGTCTCAGTCATCACTTTATTTACACAAACTGTTTCTAAAGACTCAACAAACATCCCAGTTGAATATGTTATTATGAATATTGTGCATATTAAGTCAATTATTTAAACAATTAACTCAAAATAAACTTTGTTTTCACCACACATTGTATATAGTTGGACACAGGAATGTCATGTGGAAGATAAACTTGATGGAAATGATCACCCCCTAGTGGCTGGTTGCAGTATGGACTTGCCCCCCTTATGGAATTAGATGAGACATGTTCCTGAATTAATAATAAAAATATCCCCCAGATTACTTTTTTGGAGAGTTGACTCAGTTAATTCACATAGTTATTTTCTTGCTGCTGTATGTTTTAGGCCTGGGCAATATATCGATTAAATTAATTGATTCAAAATTTTTTTTGTGGGCGATTTAAAAAATCAACAAATCGAGATTTTGCATAGTGGCGCTTTTTGGCTCCCCGGAGTTTCCGTAGCGTTAGTTTCACATGGTTTGCTGCAAGAGACGTGCAGCACGAGACCCCACGCTGCGACATTTACCTAAAGCACGTCGCAGTCAACGGCAGCAGCACCACAAACATATTCTAATACCTGAAACAGAGACATCCAGCTGAACATGAAAAACGCCCATCTCTCTGAGACGAACAAACACAGTGACCAACTAACCTTAGCTAAAAACAGCTAACTGTAGCCAAATTCTTTGTAAGGAGGCACCACATATAACAGGAAAGAGATACGGTGGAGAACAGTCACTGAAGCGGTGGATTAAAGTTTTCCGTTGTTTGTAATTGTTGTTTTCCATAATAAGTAGGGGGGAAATGGAAAAAAATCGAATAAAAATGAACTAAATCAGAGATTTTATTTTTAAGCCATATCGCCCAGCCCTAGTATGTTTAAATGTTAATTTTCTTCTTCATGTGTTTAGTTGTGATTAGTTATTGATACTTCAAATGATTGTATATGGATTGTGTATCTCTAATGTCTGAACCCTGGCTCCAAAAATCTATCACAGCACTCGTATTTGAGATATTATGGTTTCACTTTGGAAAAACAAAAGTAGATGTAAATTCACTGTCTATATTTACTTTAAATATATATGGTTTCTGCTCAGCAACTGAGCAGCTGGTTTTCATAACAAAATAAGCATCTTTGCTATGTTAATATTATTAACTAACTCCTTCGTTGAAACTCATTGGAAAGTTTACATGTTTGGGCTACAAACAGGGAAGTTGCTCTCCTGAAAAAGTGAGCAGGTCAAGCCGTGTTTGCTGTTGTATTAAAGCAAACAATATGTTAGTAATATTAACCACAGGCATCCAAATCAGTCAATAGGAATAATTGAGGAGAATAAGATAGGGTCTTTTCCAAAAATGGGTTTTGCTGACTGTCCTCCTTTTCTACATTTTATTTTTAAACATTTTACTTATGAAGGAGGCTCTAGAGTTATGACCAATGGTTAGTTAGTCAGTATAATGTGGCGTCGTTGGTATGTAACCCTTCTTCTAGATTATATAACCCCTACTGATGTGTAGAGAAGACCCCAAACTACAGTGATTTAAGGACTTCGTGGAGGATTTTGGTAAATTATTGCACATTTTGTTAGTTTTTACATTTTATTCTTAATGAAGAATCCTTCTGTCTTTGTCTCTCTTTCAACTCCTTGAAAGACTAGAGGTTAAAGCTCTGCTTAACCAGGAGGCCGTGTGCATCTTTCCAGTGTACACAGCTGGTGCCATTTCATCACACACATTCTAAACATATCCAAACACAACTTGAAGTGTTTGTGTGTTGGGGAGGAGGATGGGGTGTAACCTAAGAGGTTGTCTGCTTTGTCAGACTCGGTGGTTGATGGATATGACTCCAAGGCCTACGTTAAATGTTTAAATGTCTAAGAAGCGAATTACCGATGTGTTTTGCTGAGTCTTTTAATTGCAGCTTGTCAGGAGATGTACCTCAGCAGATTTATTAAACACCTAATTTTCCCACTGAGACGAGAGTTGTTATTTTTAGTTCGCCTGCTTGAAGACGCACACTGTACTCAGAGTTTCTACCTCTAAGACTGACTCCTCTGTGTGATAGACCAATCTTACATACACATATAGTAGATGTTTACATCTTGTTCATATAGGTGTTTCTTCTGAACTGATCAATGTTGGTCTGAAGCTGTGGTCAAAGCCTAAAAGGTTTCAGTTAAGGTCTGACAGTCTGTCAAACAATGAGTTTGAAAGATTCCGGTTCTTGACCTCATATGTCTGTTGATCGGAACTAACAGTAAGGATCCATGGGAAATGAGTAGCCCTCTTTATTTATGAAGTGGATGTGAACAAAAGCGCTGAAATTTCAGATAAACCTTGACTATAAAGTAGATCAGACCTTCTGAAATGATGCCATCACTTCTCATAAATCTACCTCTTTTTATCTCTTCATGCATTCCTCAGAGTGTTTTATGTAAGCAGACCTCACACTCTGAAGTTGTGAACCCAAAGGAACACCACATGGCTTCCTGACTCAGCAGTTGACCGAGAGCATCTTGATTCAGTGACATAGCTTTGGCTTGTGCTCTTGGGGTGAGAGATTATAATAAGAGCTATGGAATAAAACTAGTAACATAACCCACACAGTTCTCACATACTGATCATTGTTGTTCAATAACCTTTGCACACAGTGCTAGGTTGTTTTTATTAACTCTAATAACAGCTGTTATTGGACTGTAGGTATAAGCATTAAATATCTTTGTTCTTGTATCCAGGCTAGATGTACATGTGGCCATTTGCAGTATTTTTTAACAACAGTTTTTTGGGGTTTTTTTTGGCTCCTGATTCAAAGGAGAGGCTCTCTTAGCCCAACTGGGACTCTTTTATGACACAAGAGGTTGTGGTTAGTCCATACATGCATATGTATTACCTAGCTGAGCAAAATGAATGCTCCTCCAGCACTCTCACAGTTAAAACTTTGTTTGCATTGCTAAAGAAGAGGATACTTAATTGTGACAATTTCTTGCTTTGACGTACCCTTTTTTAAAGAGGCCATTCCATTAAAAACGTTTTTTCTGAGGTTTCTGTTGAATATTTTAGCTCCACAGGTGTTCTTACCTTCATAGTGGGTGTGAAAACAGGTCAAAAACTTCACTTTCAGTTTTAATCTCTCAAAATACGCAGGTGGCGATAAAACCCAAATTCTAACAGCCTGTATTTGCTTCATCACAACTCTTTTGTTCATTAATATTCGTCAGCTCCCACAGTTGAAACCACGCCTAGCATGCTACTGGCTAAAAGCTGTAGCATAACGTAGCAAACAGGAAGAGAGAACGACTGATGTTGCCATGTGCAGCGGGGCAGGAAACAGTATACCTTGCTCTCATAGACTAGTTTGTTAGCCAATCAGAGTCCAGCAAATTCAAATAATGAATATGAACGAGCTGCTGACGAAGCCTGACGGAACAAGCCAGAAAAAAGGCGAATTTTAATGCAGACAGATTGAAAGGTCTGTTAATCAGTGTTTCCTGACGTTTTTTAAACGTAAAATGTTTCATATTACTAGTTAATACTTAGGAAATAACCACAAAGTCCTGAAATTTGTATGAAATGGCCTCTTTAAGATGTGCAACATAAAGCTGACAGATCTGTCATATGAGCCTTTGCCTTTTTGCTCTTCTTCCTGTTTTGTGGTATTCCTTCAAACTCTGTGTAAAAATCAAACCAGAGATCCACAACACACTTACAACTATGATATCCTCCATTGTTGCTGTAGGTGAACGTGCATAAGTGAACTAACTGGTGATGTTCATGTTGTTTCCACATCCTTCAGTTGGCAGTGTGATTGTAAACATGCTAGTCTTAATAAACCTTACAACCCTCACAGAGTTCTTGTGTTTGGTCTAAAATGTATAATATTCACCTTCACTAAATGAAGGTAATATTGTTAGTGTGGAGAACTTGTTGCACCAAGCTTATTTTTAAACCTCTTTAAGTGCTACAAAGAAGTAAGAATACAAAGAGAGGCTGCATCATTATTATGCACATAACATCAATGCAACATCAAATGTATCAAACCACCTAAGTGCTCTGAGTGTTTGGTCATTTAAATGTGCTAAAACTAATAATAAACTCTTCATTTTATATTCAGGGCTAGTTTTCCCCTGTTGCTTGAATGAAAATAGCTTCCTGTTTGATTATAGTGAATGTATTACAGATTAATGCAAAACATGTCATTTTGTATCATCAAAGCCCAAATTGAAAACAGTCTAAAAAAACGGTCTGTATTAAAAATTTAAGAACTCTTCACATTACCTTCTGTAAGATGTTAGAACACAACAGACCAAAACAGAGTTTTTGTGATGAGGCTGCTAACTTATCACAGATGGATGTTAACAGATGTAAATAAACAGAAAATAAACTTCATTAGTTTCTTATGGTTTCAGTTTTTAGGATTTGAGAACCTAAATATAAAATCAAATTTAAGCATTGTGCTGAATATAAATAACATAAGATCTAGCCATAGTACGTTTTGTATTCTACATCAAACAAAAATAATCTGTGTCTATCTTAATTTTTGTAAGGTTAAAAATAATCTCCATTATTAACTATGAAGAAATAATTTTATATTCATATGAACACTTCATCCAGCTGGTTTTATTATCATCAACTGCTTTAATCTGTTTTTGTTGCTTTTTTCCCTTCTTTCTACGTCTTTGACAGCTTCAACCTTGCTGAGTTATAAAAAGCCCTCCCCATGTCCCCAGAAACAACAAAGAAAGAAAAAACAAATCTGCTTTTACCATGAATTAAGCAGTTTTCTAAAGGGGCAGTCAATCACTTCTGCTTGGCTGATTCAATAAGTGTTGTGTCTCCTTTGTGGTTAGCCTCACTGTTAAGACACATTCATTTTTAAAGCTTTCCAAGAGTGGCAGCCATTCCATGTTTTATAGATCTAATGTCCAATTCTCCTAATGGGGTCACAGACTGTATCAAAACACTGCTGTTTTCTTTTTAGCTTGACTTAAGCCCTTGGCTCTTTTAAGGAAGTCAGACTGTAGATGAATGCTATCCTTCTCACACAGTTAAGGGTCATGTTTTCTAGCCAGGGTGACTTCTGTTCCTGCTCTTTGCCACTTAACTTTGTGCTAAGTGAGACTCCAGCTGGGTAAATGCTGATAGACTGTTCATATGTAATGACACATTTTTGAAAAGCTCATATTAAATTTGTAAGCCCAAAGAGAGCGATTGCCTGGGTCTATAATTTCTTTCTATAATCATTTTTTGGCTGTGACCATTTAAACTGAATCAACCTTTTAACAGAAGTATCACTCACTGCACCAACACTTGTTCTTGTATCAGGTCCAGTGTAAATTTCCTCTCTCATAAGAACAGCATGGACTGTGTAGTGTTACACGTCACACAGTGTGATTAATCCTCTCTCACTCACCCCCACCCCCATCCCTCGTGCATCACACATTCCCATAATGCAGCTTGTTACCAGGTTGCACTAAAAAAGGGGCCGACAAAAGCAGCAGGTGTGCAAATATCCCTCAGAGCCACTGGACAAAGAGCTCAAATAATACGGGTAAATAAAACTTTTATTTGAATGCCCAAATAGACGCATGTTGGAACAACCTGCTTCGGGGTTCAAGAAAGATTATCTACAAAGAGAACCTGTTTATGGCAGCAAAACGTACATCTTTGCTGAGCTTGTACTTGTGTATATATACAGTGGGGCAAAAAAGTATTTAGTCAGCCACCAATTGTGTAAGTTCTCCCACTTAAAAAGATCAGAGAGGCCTGTAATTTTCATCATAGGTATACCTCAACTATGAGAGACAAAATGAGGAAAAAAAATCCAGAAAAATCACATTGTCTGATTTTTAAAGAATTTATTTGCAAATTATGGTGGAAAATAAGTATTTGGTCAATAACAAAAGTTAATCTCAATACTTTGTTATATAGCCTTTGTTGGCAATGACAGAGGTCAAACGTTTTCTGTAAGTCTTCACAAGGTTTTCACACACTGTTGCTGGTATTTTGGCCCATTCCTCCATGCAGATCTCCTCTAGAGCAGTGATGTTTTGGGGCTGACGCTGGGCAACACGGACTTTCAACTCCCTCCAGAGATTTTCTATGGGGTTGAGATCTGGAGACTGGCTAGGCCACTCCAGGACCTTGAAATGCTTCTTACGAAGCCACTCCTTCGTTGCCCGGGCGGTGTGTTTGGGATCATTGTCATGCTGAAAGACCCAGCCACGTCTCATTTTCAATGCCCTTGCTGATGGAAGGAGGTTTTCACTCAAAATCTTACGATACATGGCCCCATTCATTCTTTCCTTTACACGGATCAGTCGTCCTGGTCCCCTTGCAGAAAAACAGCCCCAAAGCATGATGTTTCCACCCCCATGCTTTACAGTAGGTATGGTGTTCTTTGGATCCAACTCAGCATTCTTTCCCCTCCAAACACGACAAGTTGAGTTTCTACCAAAAAGTTCTATTTTGGTTTCATCTGACCATATGATGTTCTCCCAATCCTCTTCTGGATCATCCAAATGCTCTCTAGCAAACCGCAGACGGGCCTGGACGTGTCCTGGCTTCAGCAGGGGGACACGTCTGGCACTGCAGGATTTGAGTCCCTGGCGGCGTAGTGTGTTACTGATGGTAGCCTTTGTTACTTTGGTCCCAGCTCTCTGCAGGTCATTCACTAGGTCCCTCCGTGTGGTTCTGGGATTTTTGCTCACCGTTCTTGTGATCATTTTGACCCCATGGGGTGAGATCTTGCGTGGAGCCCCAGATCGAGGGAGATTATCAGTGGTCTTGTATGTCTTCCATTTTCTAATAATTGCTCCCACAGTTGATTTCTTCACACCAAGCTGCTTACCTATTGCAGATTCAGTCTTCCCAGCCTGGTGAAGGTCTACAATTTTGTTTCTGGTGTCCTTTGACAGCTCTTTGGTCTTGGCCATAGTGGAGTTTGGAGCGTGACTGTTTGAGGTTGTGGACAGGTGTCTTTTATACTGATAACGAGTTCACACAGGTGCCATTAATACAGGTAACGAGTGGAGGACCGAGGAGCCTCTTAAAGAAGTTACAGGTCTGTGAAAGCCAGAAATCTTACTTGTTTGTAGGTGACCAAATACTTATTTTCCACCATAATTTGCAAATAAATTCTTTAAAAATCAGACAATGTGATTTTCTGGATTTTTTTTCCTCATTTTGTCTCTCATAGTTGAGGTATACCTATGATGAAAATTACAGGCCTCTCTGATCTTTTTAAGTGGGAGAACTTACACAATTGGTGGCTGACTAAATACTTTTTTGCCCCACTGTATGTATATGGCCTAAATAAGCTACCGTGGTCCTCTGTTTGTTAAATTTGTTTTCAGTTTTTGCTGATTTCTGCTTTCAGCTTAAAGTCTGTTGCAGTTTAAAAACTGTTTTTGTCAATTTTAAGAGTAACAGCTATAGTAATAATACAACAGGTCATAAAACTGCCTCGCCCCACTGAGGGTGCTTTAATAACTTTACTAGATTTGGAAAACTGCCATATTATCCTGCATCAGTTGGATGTGATGCTCGTTCAGCACGCACTTGACCTGATAAGTATTGTTTGATACAAGTACTTTTTTTTTGTATCTATATTTTGCTTTAAATTGTATAAAGATCTCAGCTTACTGACAGAAGATCGTCATGTTTGACTGTTGCGAGTCCTGGAGCGGGAATAAAACAGCTGTTTCTTGAAGAATGCATTTGCAGTTGGGTCTTTGTCACAACTGGTTTTATTATTAGTGTAAAAGAAGTGCAAAAGAACAGAGTGAACTGGATGACTGCTCTCAAATTTACCATCTATCCTTTTTGTTTTTACTTGCGTAGTTGGTTAATCACAAGTTTTTGAAACCTTTTATACTGTTTTTAACTGTGAAGGACTGGATTTAAGCCACAATGCTCTTAACTGTTTTAATATTGATCTTAGATTGTAATTTTTTCCTAACCCTATCTCTTTCCTAACTGATATCTTTTTACAGCAAAACCATAAAGATGTAAATTATCTATTATATGTCAGTACTGAAACCATTTAAGGATGACAGATCGAAGATGTTTTGCATTTGCAGATAAACACAGCTTGGGTCATTGTTTTTTTAGGCGTATTTGACCATTGGTTACCTTGATTTAAGTGAACTCAGCTCTTAGCACATTCCCAAAATAACGCTGATTTTAAGAGTTCATTTAAAAAAAAAAATCCATTTGATGAAAATCATGCAGTATTCATGAGGCTGTCTAGTTTTTATTCAGTTACTCATTGAAAAGGAACAATGCACATGGCCTCAGTGAAAAAGCTCTTACACATTTAAAAGGTCCATTCCCTGAAACCTTGGCAGGCATTATGAAAAGGGGCCATCAACATTCTTGAGTCAACTTCTAATAATTTTGGTAGCAGTGGCTGAGGAACATTTTTACCATGTCCTTGTTTACTGTGATGTGTGTGTGTGTGTTTCTGCTCTCTTATGAACTCTTGCATGTGGTCATACTGTGAAATGGCAGCAGCAGAATCAAGATCAAGGTCTGCGAGGCCTCAGCTTTGGCACAGTTTTACCTGGACAGCTGCTGATTCTTTCAAATGACATTCCTTCCAGGGAAACTGATCTACCAACTCATCTGAGTGGTGGTGCGACTTTTCCATACCTGCACAACCTTGACAAAGTTTTTCTTCTTTTTTAGCATATTATTTAATAAGCATCATTACAAGTTTCTCCTCTGTTTCAAAGAAACAAAAGGATAAACTGAATTATTACTCTGTTTCAATGGCTTTAGAGGCAGTTTGGTTAGAGTTAGCCAAGGTTAACCGTCTATAATGAAACACTTTGAAAATAATGATACACTGCTTGGTTTTATGAAGGCTTTTGGCTGCTCAGCTGCAGCTGGAGCTGACCTTAAGCAGTTCCATGAGCCAATCCTTGCAATCCCTCTGCACCCGTCTTTAGTTTTGTGACTTCATTAGCTTCTTATTTGCATCCAGGAGAACAGAGCTGGTCTCTGGGAACCCTTCCTTTGAAAATATTATGTCACTTAGGTGGGTCCCCACAATATCTTGTAAGCACAATCACGACATGTGTGTCCATCTGCTACTGTTACTTGTGCATATGCTGCTCAACTCGTGTAAAGCTTGTACCTCACTGGGATCTTGTTGTTGGCACCAAACTGCAATGAGCATGTACAAGGGAGTTTCTTAAACCTTATGAAACATTTGTGTTTTCATTTCCCTCATGTGAGTTACAAGATCTTGTTCTTAAGTCTCTAGAATTATGAACATGTAAAAAAAAAAAATGTGTGACAGATTTTAAATAGTCACGGGCTTTTTGCTAGTGTCTGAAATTTGTATGAAACCCATTTCAGTTTAATGTTCATCTGTTTGAAAAGGCAATAAATACAAAACAACTTTGAGAAAGGTTAGCAACCTATGAAACTAAGCTGTGACTATTTGGAGACCAAAAAGAGATTCTGACATGCTGAGTGGGACAAAATTGTAAATAAAGTTAGGGTAAATAAAGTAACAAAAAAACTTTATTTGAAATAAGAATAGAACAACTACATGAATGCTGCATAAATTTTATGATTTATCCAACTTCAGCATTCTGGGCAGAGCTGTGTGTATCAATCCAGAATGAAATCAAGTAAAATTGGTTTATTTTTTAGCAATTTTATATCTCCAACTAGTCACTTACAGCTGCACCCCAGTAAAATTACCCTCCCTAACAATTCAAATTCTAATGATGAAAAAACTCATGAAACTTTAGGTGTTTTGAATGAGCTGCATGAAAACAGCTGCATATCCTACATCTGGGACTTCTACTCTTGCTACTGAAACTGTACCATGGCTGAATATGAGTTTACAAAATGTTAGCTGTGATCAAAAAATGGAACATCTTTCGTGCTGTGACAAAAATCACAAATCTACTTGAAATATAATCACGCTCCATATAAAAGATCTGTGTTGGGCTTCGTTTTTTTTACCCATTTCTATTGCTTAAAATAGAAAAAAATGGAAAAATAAAGTCTGTGTAAACATAAAAGCCCAAAATGTGTAAGGCACACAGTGTTTATGATAGACAAATATGTAGACTCCTGTTTTTAAAATTCCCTTGCTGTGTTTACTGTTAATTAGCAGTTCAGCAGCCTGGATATTGTGTTTGAAAACTGCTGAAACTGAAATGGCTTTTCATAATGTTGCACAAGTACTTTGCTGATCTGGACTATTTTTGTGCAGTGTAGGTGGGCTCTGCACCTTGCGGTGGGGGGGCGGGGGGAACACATGTAGACTGTTGTACAGTAGTTTTTCAGCTCTTACCTGACCCACAGCATGCAAGTCTCACCCACCTTTGTTAATTTAGCAGTGCATTTCCTGCAATTTTTGGGGAACTTTAATGGAGCTCATTGTTAATTAGTTTTCCACCCATTTTAACATTAATATTGACATGCACAGACACAACGTAGTGTTCAGCGGGGGCAGTTTCTTGGTCCTAGGGAAAACTGCAACTTAAACTAATTAACAAATAAAAATAATTGCCAGTTTCTTTCATTCATCACTGCAGGTCTCTCCTAAACAAGCACGCGTCAAGCAGGAACAACAAAGTCCTACATAAATCAAAGTAGTTTTCTCTGCCAAGGCAGGAAACCCCCACCTACCCCCACCCCTCAAAAAAAAAAAAAAAAAAAAAAAAAAAAA
>SSNP01000063.1:2016821-2047800 GCA_006937955.1 Pachypanchax playfairii
CCCCCCCCCCCCAAAAAAAAAAAAAAAAAAAAAAAAGAGAACCATACAAACACACACCACAGCGGGTACCTTGGCACTTAATTAAAAACCAGAAGGATCATGTTTTAAGTGTAGGTGAATGAGCACTGAATAACAATGTCAAACTATGCCCCAGAGCATTAATTGTGTTATAGCTATATCCCCCCCCCCCTCCCCCCAGATACAAATAAATAAGATTAAATATGAAAGAAGAAAGCTGTTTTATGAGCATTGTAACACAGGGATTGTGGTGATTTTAGCCTTTCCTGGTTCCAGATCCTCTCAACACCAGGACTGACATATTAATCTCATAATTACCCAAACAGGATTAGATTTGAAAAGAGCTCATTATTGGACATTATTTTATGGCTTACCCTTTCGTTGCACTGTTTATTGACATTTTTTCTTATTTTTCAATGGCAAGCTTTTCAGTTCCTCACATGTATCAACCAGCTGCTGCATAATAACCTGAAAACTGTAAAAATGTCACAGTTTATCACTTTTAGGAGTAGTGAGAATAGAAACAATGAATCGAGAAATGTTTGAACATGTGTTATATACAAACAAGATTCACGAGTTACCAAAAAGCTGCTGATCATAACAAAGTAAGGCACTTTCAGCAAACCTCCTGAGTATGTTAGATTGTGCAATAATGCATTTAATTGTCACTGAGTTTAACAATAACCAATGAGAAGAATAATACAATATAATGTATTATAGATGTAACTTACGCTCTTTAAATGCAAAGTAACGTTGATTTAATTTTTTTTTTTTTTGGCATTTACTTTTTTCTATTCAGACATTAAAAAAGGCAAAATGAAGGTTATTATGTTTTTATTATTGTTAAAGTAAAATAGGCATGCTAACATTTGTATTTACAATCTTTCTAGATTGCATGTTGACAGTAGCTTTTTCTGGGATTGGGTTTCTCCCTGATATTTGTATTTCCACATGTGACATTTCTTCACTGGTCTCTGAGCTGCTGCCAGTGATTCAGTGGAAAAAGATCAGATGAAAGATGATGTGCCACATTTTGCAGCAAATATAAACTGTCCGACATGTTTTTGCTGTTGCAAGTGTCATAATTTGGATCTGCAGTAGCCCTATGCTAAAGCTAGGAAAAGGAAAGGGGGGCTTGTGGATATTCTCCCTATTCAAATCAGCTCAATTACAAAGCTCTGGAGATCTATCCCCAAGCAACCCTACCAATGGCTAATCAGTCACAGCAAATTGCAGAGGTGAATATTTCAGACTCTGCAGATTTGAATAAAGACGTCATGATTATTTTACTGTTGTACTGTACCGTACCCTTGAATAATTTTCAAGGCCATCAGCTGGAACCTGATTAAACTGCAGAAACCCAGATTTAAAAAGGAGGGAAAACCATCTGAGGGAGAAAAGCAAACACAAGGGTTGTCAGTCAGTGTGGAGAGCTAATTGGGTCGATCACTTTAGTGGAGATGAATGAAGAGATTAACTCTCCCTATGTGTCCAGTGAATCTCCCCCTCTGGCTCCAGGTAAATTAGCCGATGACAAGTTGACTGTGGGAATTAAACTCTTTTATTCTGACTTAAAACTGCAGACATTTAACAGCTTGGCTTGCCCTGTTACAGTAACTAATTTTCTCATGACACCTGGTTTATACATTGATTAATTGGATTAGTGGCATTTGTTCTACAGGGTTTATACATAAGCTCTTTACTGACCAGGGAAACTGTAGGTTTTTTAAGTAATTGGACCAGGTTTGATTGCAAAGTCATTTTTATTTTTTTGTTTTTAATCTAAGTGATCAAAAGAAGAAGATTCCTAAAATGATGACAGATAGGGATTCTCTCTGAAGACCATGTTCACTGGCAGAGAATTGGAAAAAGCAGGTCAAACAAGCTTAATGAAGACGGATGAAGAATGATGGGAGAGCATGTGCACAGGAAGGTGCAGCTGCAGAGCAAACTGTGCTCCACTCTAATTTATTTTAGAGCAGAAACTTGGTACATGGTTCTAAAATAGAGGTCAAGGCTCAAATACAGCAAATGTCACTGACCCCTTTCTTTGACTGGTTGCTCTGGAGAAATGGGATGAAAGTGGTTGGAAGGAGCTTCAGTCAAAGGAGCAAATCAATAGAACTTGAGGGAAAGATACAGCATGTGTACAGTTGTAAAAGAAGTTCTAACATATTCATGCAAATGCAGATTTTCCTTTCCAAAGGAATACTCTCTTGTTTACCTGACAGTATATAAGCAAGTTGAGAGTGGAAATTTGATTGGCCATGCACTACTAAGTGTCATCAAATAGAAATTATTTCTGGATACTTGTGTTCTGCACACTTAAACTCTTTCCGACCTTTTGCATTTCCTTTAATAAGTGTGGCAGTTCTCCAGAATTTTGTTTTTCCTTTGATCTCAACTTTTCATTTTTCTACAAAAAAAGAGCTATTTTGCATTATGACCAAAATGTAGCTTTCATTTCTTTCATCTGGCTCTCGACAACTGTCAGTGCAGTGCTATGGAGTCAAAGATGATGCACCTATTCAAATCTGGTCTCTTAATCTCATGCTGTTTCTGAATTATAAAGTGTTAAAACGAACATTTTGAGTTTAAGTACTGTTAAAAACACAAGCGAAGCAGTAATGCTGATCATGGCTGTCACAAGAAAAACAATGTCTCCAACTCAACAGCTGTCAGGTTTTTTCTAATGATGTCCTGGTGTGCTGTCAGTCTAGCAGATGAGCGGACAATAGTATGCTAAGTAGAAAAAGCTTGAAACAGCTAATTGCTTCTAAGAGTTCACTCAAGCATTCTGTAACAACTTTGTGTTCACATATGTCTCTTCCAGCTGCTGTTTCATTATGGATCTTAAAGACATTACAGAAGCAATGCATTGGTTTTATTTGTAACTTCGCTATGTGTTTCACTATAGGAGTTGCTTCAGCATGACTATGGAAGCTAATGACATCATGTTCAGGGCTCCGCCCACCATACAGTACATTATCACAGTTGCACACTTCTCATTCTGACCCATAAGAAACTACAGCAAAGTTCTCTTAGTGCATTCAGACTAACTTGGTTAGCTGTTTAAAAGCTTCCAGGAATCCCATAAAGAAGAATATTGCCAAATGCAGTTCTCAGCTCTGGTATGGACTATGCTGACTGAGTGCTCCATAGCTGCACACTGTCAGCAGGAATAGTGACCATTGTAGATTTATGAATAGTGACTATCCTGAAAATGACTGGCATCATGCAGGGCCCTCATCTTGGGTAGGAACCTTAATCTAATGTGCAAGTCATGCATGGGTGCCAAACATGCCCAGGCATTGTTTGGTAACCTGTAGGGATGTTCACGCTTGGACAGGAGGCAAAAAAATGGTCATAGCTAACAGTTGGGAGTTGTGCCTTTTCCACAATTACAACTGTGGTTGCAGGTGATGGTCATCACCACCATAGTACGGCTCATCCCACCCCGGCAAAGCGAAGGAAAGACAGCCAACTCTCCTATTTAGTGTGGGCTCCTCCACTCGCTAAAGTGTGCAATCTCGCTTTTGTGCCTAAAGTGATGGATTCATTGTTCAATGGCGTCTTTATTCTCCTCAGCTATGGATTAGGGGTTGAGCTGTCAATGCCCCATGCAAACTGTGAGGGCTTATGTGGACAGAACAGGTTGCCTCAGGAAATCTGACCAGATGTTTGTTTCCACTGCCTATAAAGGCAAACCTCTGACATAACAGAGATTAGCACCTCTGAATTGTAGAAATTGTAACTTTGTGAAATAGATGTAAGGGTGCACTTAGGTTTCAGGGCCTATTCTGCAAAGAGTATGGGCCCATGTTGGGACTGGTTAACTGAGTACAGTTAATAAGAATAATGCTGAGGTACTTAATGTAATCTGTGGTTCTTTGGTAACAGAGTGTGTTTAACTAACACCTCCCTTCTTGCATGGGCACAGAAAGAAACCGGCCTGGTGGGAGTGGTCAGTTGACCTTGATAATATTTGGTGGGCGGAGCCCTGAGCACTGGTCTGTCACAGAAAGACTTGATGTCCTTGGAACTTCCGTAGTTGGCCACACTGAGACGATCCCCACAGTGAAACAACTTACTCTGTCATCAAAAAACAGGAATTACATTAAGTAACTCTGTGTTTTTATGAGCCTCTGTTGTTGCATGTCAAGTCTTTATTATTATAGATACATTATTAAAGTTATAGTTGTAAGAATAATAATAAAATTATCTACAGAAATGGCACAAAGCATGGCATCTACATTTGTGCATTCTCATTATTTCACCTAATTTAACCCTGTCATTCTGTTAATTTCTGCCAACTTGTTGATTGTGAGTTTGGAGACATATTTCTGGATTTGAGCCCGAGAGTATTTGCAGCCTGGACCTCTGTCAGTAGCGCCAAGCAACACAGCCACAAATTGGAATGTGGTACAGTTCTGGGAAAGCGGCCAAGATTTAAATTAGACAATAACCTCTGCTCTCTCTATATTGCCTCTCTTTTACAGCTGCAGGCCCAGCTATTTGTTTAATAAAGTCAGCCCTGTAGTATATAATAGACTGATATATGAGTCACCGCTCAGCAGTTTGTGCTTTTCAGATTTATGGAGATTGAACAACTGGCTGGTTTGTGCTTACTGGGGTCCTCTGGTAAGAATAACAGGAAAAGACACAAGTTGCACACCAGATTTGGAAATAATGGTCACAGTACACAAAAGAATTATTAAAATCTGTTACAAAATAACATAAGATAAACAGACTTCTTGCTGGCAACAATTGTCATGAAAATAACATAATTTCATTGAAATGTGTCTGAGAAAATAATCTGGTGTAATGTGCAACTGCTGAAGATCCAAACTAATTCCTCTTGCCTTTAGGTTGGGGTGATCTGTCCACTAGGGTTATGTCTCTCTGGTCTTTGGATGATACAATACATATCTTGATATGCTGCCAATGGATCCAATTCCTTAAAAATACTGAGTAGGGAAAAACCGATAAAACAAAACATGATTCATACCCTGACTATGTTACTGTGTGATTCAAAATTAGTTTGACTTCACACATTTTAATTTAATGCAAAACAATATGTTAAAGGCCAGGACGGATTTTATTAAATACTGAGACAAATTATTTGGTACTTAAATAAATGTATTGTTCTTAAAATAAAACACAATACATTTTCTCTAAACTTGTCTCAAGATAACAAAACAATGCACAAAAATGCTCAAAATGAGGCCCAGTGGAATATTTAAAAACTTACCAGGCAGCAGATGAGCTTGAGCGTTTGTTGTTTGCACCAGCGCTGCTGCAGTTCGCATCTTAAATAGTAGATTTTAGATACCAGGAATAGCGTCACAAGTTATACACAAACCCCCAAACTGCACAGATAAAAATCACATTATGCACATGAGTGTATGTGAATTGGTATATTAATCAGGTAATCATCACATCCTAACTATCTATGCTACAGCAGAGGACCATCTCTTGTTTGCAAAAAACATGTGCAACATAACTTGCTGTTTAGACTCACAAATCTAAGTATAGTCTTCTTCTAACATCACAAGATAATAACTTTATAACTGCTTTGAGTTGATCTCTAAAAGCTCTTGACAGGCCACATTCTGAAAGCCATTTGTAATGAATGCATTATCCAGTAGGGGCACATGGGGAATAGAAAAAAAATACATGTGTTGCTGGAGCAATAAGAGAGGAGTTCACTCCCTGCAGCTTTCAATAGAGCTTTATGTGCATATACATCCTAGAGCTCATTGTATTCCTACAAACTAAGAGAAACAGCGATATGGCCACTAAAAGTGAACCTGTTTCTGATCGCAGAAATCCTGTTCTTCTTCTCCTGTTTGACATTTAACTGTGTAAGTTTTAGTTATCAACTTCGCTTAGTGCGCTGAAGCCTCCTACATTCTTGGAGAAGAAAGGCAAGGGGAGCAGATAGGACACTGTTCTGCTAAAATCTACACCTCCGATAACATCTAGATCTGGAGTTGCATCAAAGCTGCTGAGAATAAACAGCCTTGAGACATGGCTTAGCAATAAAAAGGAAAACAATATTGTCAAGCCAAACCTTTCTCATGTTGCCTCCTCAAGAGCTGCATGTCCATGCAGCAGCAGCCTTTTGTGAGAAAGCTACATCATGTTTCTGAAGCCCTCTCCATTGCAGAGGCTCCTTTTGTGGCTGTGGGCCAATGGCTTTGCGCCCTGCTAGTTCAAAGATGGAACCCCATTTAGCTTGTGTTTTCTTTTAGGATTTGCTCTTAAAAAAGGGCAGAGTAGGTTTATCTACAAGGAAAAAAGCACAATGTTTGATAGTGACCTTCACAGAGTCCTAGGTTCAGACTTTTGATCCATTTTGACAAATACTCAGAAAATCTTAGTTTTAGATCCTTTTGCATGTGCTGCAAGTTCCACAAAAATAGTTTTGGTGAACATGAATATGCTTGAGAGTAACATATACAGACATGCACAAAATTGTTGGTTCCTTTCTATTAAACAAATAAAAACTCATTGTGGTTGCTGAATTAACTTGACACTGACAAAAGTCTTGGCAATTTTAAAACTCCTGAAAAATAACAATTGAAATCAGAAAATAATTTGGAATGGTGGTTTGACAGAATAATAATAATTAAAAAAAACAATTTAGTAGGGATGTACCAATACTGATACTGGTATCTGGGCCAATACCATTCTAATGTACTCATATCGGTATTGGTTAGTTAACTGATACCATAAACTGATACTTAAAATGTGGAAACTGCAATAATTTTACAGAAAATTTTTATTTTCCTCTTGAAATTTTAGTTTTGTTGTTCTTTTTTATTAATATTTTATTTTTTGATGTAGTTCACTATCATTTGTTGTAACAAGCAGAGAAGAAAATAAAACCTGCCTTCCAATTCATTGGATTTTTTTGTGTGGTAGAAGTGTTGGTACTCAGTAACGAAAAGTACTCTGATCCAAGCATCGGTATCGTATCAATTGAAAAAAGTGGTATCATTGAATCCCAATTTACAATTTAGATTAGTTGACTTTCAGGATGGATGTTTTTGTTTTTTTTACATTTGCAGGTGTCATATGACTGTGACCGATGACGGTGTAAAGAATTCTAAAATAACATTTAAATTAATTTATATGGCAGCAACACATTTTGATCTTGGCTGCATTTAGACCAGCCATTAGCTCAACTGTAGGATGTTAAATCTACTTCCCCATACTGAGGCCATTCAAGAAGCTATCAGTAATGGGTAAGACAATAACTGATTAGAACGTCATCATAGAAACAGACTTATAAATGTACAAAAAAATACCATTTTAAATAAAAAGTTATACTGACCTAGAAATACTTTTGAGTTTGTATATTTTAGTCACTAAAATACCCTCTGAGGTAGAACCTTTCTGTGTTCAAAGTACCTGAAAAGCCAAACAGTGTGTGCTACAAGTTTACTTTTCTGTGATTAACAACATTTCCTGCCTGGACTAATGTTATAAACTGATACAAGAAACTTAACCAACCTTATTCACGACTGCTAAAAGAAGTTTCATGTGCACTTTTTCACCCTGGTTAGTTTGTGTCTGCATGTTATCACTCTTGTACACCATCTTTACACTGAATATATTTTTAGCTTCAAGGAACATGCTGAATACAAAAACTATAGTTTCTATTTTTTTACTGTCTTTCACCACTGCCATAATGACTGGGAAGCTTAAAAAACAATGCCTATTTGCTGAGCTGTGAAATCACTTGTAAGTTTTTTTTTCTTTGTTTTGATAGTTAAGCTTGTAATTTTGGCTGGATATGCAAACTTGGGCTCATGCACCGTGAAAGAAATATAATGTTCCCGTACCGTGTAGAATAATTTGAGGCACAGAGGAAAAATTTCTGGCTTTTCCTCATGACATTGCCATTTGTGTTGGTACATGTTTAAGGAAATGTAATCAGAACTTATAAACCATAACTTTAATCATAATCTTCCAATTATATCAAGATTTTATTACAATTACATTTAGGATTCTCAGATTAACCGCCAAATAAATTAGCACAACAATTGTTGAGATTTGGTAACTATGAAGTTTTTTTTGTTTCTTTCTACCTTAAAGTGTTTTCCCCAGGTTCACATTTACTGGAGAAAATCAAGCTGTGAGAACACAATTTAAAGTCACTGTAGTCTGTAAAGTGTGAGAGCAGCATAAAAAGTTCCATCGTGAGTTTGATTTGGATCCCACATAAAGCTTTCCACCGATAGATCACCCACAATGCTCTGGTTGAACTAACATTGAGAGGCTAAAGAAAAGTGAGATGCTCACAGTGAACTTCCTCTCAGTGACACCTAATGTAGTTGAGGACTTGCAGCCCTAATGGTGGAAGACAGTGCTGGGTTGAGGGAGTAATGATTTTAGCTTTAAACTGAATTACCAATCGATCGGGCTGCAGATCAGAACACAGCTCGCAAGTCGACTGTGGACACGCTGTGTTTCGGAGTCGCTTTACAAATTGACTGCTGCACACATAGGAGGGAATATATCTATATGTGTCAGCCTGGCGCTGCATGTGCCATGTCTTGCTGGGTGTGAAAAGCCTCTGCGATTATCGCAGTAGCTGCTGCTGAATGTTTTCTCTGAATTGGATCGTAAATATTTAGCAAGAAGCAGAAGATACTGTTTTTGATATTTTTTTTAGATGTTCTAAAAGCCTGATCAAGATGGCAGGAAAGAAAAAAATGTGCTGCTATTTGGAGATAGCTCAAATCCCCGCGTTAAACCAAGTCGAGATTTGAAGGAAATTGCATAAAATAATACAAGGCATATTACAGCAGGCATCTTTGAATCGAAAGCTGAGTTTTAACTGCGAGTGTGTTCACAGTCCTTTATGGAGGCCACTGGAGAACGAATTAGCACAAGTGTCATGTTCCAGGGAACACATGCTAGGCTGTGATTACTGAGCTCAAGCTGAACTGTAAAATCACTTGTCAGCAGTTGATTTGTTTCTGGAAAAGCTTGGCCTCTTGATTGAATTAGTTTGGTGGTTTTCAGTGGGGAGCAAGAATGTGTCCAATTGTATTACTCACTGACAGATGGTGCCGATATTGTGACGTTTTGAATGTACTGTTAAAACCCAGGAGTTTGCTGTTGGAGTTTATTTGACAAACTATATTAAAAGAAAGCACTTTGATTTTTTTTTGTATGTGTCTGATGTTTGAGTAAAAAAAATAATAAAGGAAAGAAAACATCATCTTGCTGTTTTTCAGTCCAAAGCATTGTTTGAAGTTCAGATAAAAAACATACTGAGCAGTATTTGTATGCATGGAGGGATGGAACAAGCTATAAGAGGCTCTTCAGACGCAGACTGTGGTTCGCTTTGTTGTCCAGTTCATGTTTACTGATAGGATCTGTGTGGTTACTCCATCATATTGAGGGTGAGACGAGGTCATGTTGGTGCAATATTGTGTTTGCCCCAAGGTTGAAATAATTTTGTTTGCTATAATAGTTGTAAAACACCTTATTTCCCACCAGACATGATTTCATACAAATATTTCTGAGCCGATATTAAAAAAGGTGGGAAGAAATATCACGCGTCAAACCCACACTTGCATTAGTCAGAAACAAAACAAAACAAAAAAAACACAATAAAAAGATCTTTTTTTTTCCCCACCACAATCAAGTTTGGGACATGTTATTTTGAGTAAAAAGAAAAGTAGGACTCCTTTTTTAAAGACAAATCTAGAAATGTACATTTGTGCCAGTCACTGCCCGGTTGCTTGGTTATTCTGTCTGCCTGCGATCATGCAGACAGTGGAGTCTTTTCACATCAGGATCAGCGTCCATGTAAGCTCTTAATTCTCTCCTCTTAAGCAGTTATTGAAGAAATGTGCTGCCGGTGCAGAAAGAGAAATAAAAACACTGACTGCCCAGCACTTGCTCTGCCGTGCAGCCATGTCTGACTCTTGGTGTGGCTCATATTACAGAGCACCTTTAACCATGAATTTACTCTGTTAATAGAAGCCCCCGAGCCAACAGCTGCCTTTAAAGCATTAAAGTACCTTTTTACTGGCTTCACAATGACTTTTTTCTGCCTGAATAAGCAAATTAAAGAAAGAAAAAAGTGACAGTTTGTTGTGTTTTAAGAGTGTTTAATTAAAAAAAGAAAATCTAAGGATTGGATTTCCTCAACTTTATTTTACTATAAAGTTTCTGCAGTTTGACAAACATGTGCTCAATTTACCCCCTCACATGGCAGCCTCAGCGCGCTCATCTAGCTCGTCACATCATTTTAATTACAGAGCCCTCATTGTCTGCACTGACCCATTTTAGAGCTTTCCTTTACCGTCAGCTGCACGGACCCTCCAATCACACTTAATTTCTTCTGGCATTTTACTCAATCGGCAGTGCATCGAACATGAGCTAAGAACGCCAGCTCCCCCCCACCCTACCTCACCCTCCACCCCTCACCAGAAAGGAACAGGGAATAACAATAACAAACTCCATTGCCTGCTCTGGTTGTCCACCGAGGCAACCGACCCAACACTGCTGCTTTTTAATGGTGAAGATTGATATTGATGGCGAGGGACATTTCCAAGGAAGTTAGTCGCAGTTCTCTGAGGAGATTGGAAACTACTCTTAAACGACCCTATAAACACAGTAAAATATGACTCCAAGAGACGAAGTCCGGGGAGATTCACACCACACCACTTAACTCCATTTGGACTTAACGTGATTGTGTTTTCTCTAATGGAGCTAATGCGATTGGGATCTGTGGCCATGCTTACAGTATGCTAATTAGCTACACCTCGTTGTGTGACATTTCTGTTAATGACTCACAACTTACTGATTACTCACACCCATGTTACTAATAATGTAAGAGATCTAGACATTTCTTTTAAATCTGTGATTTGTAATACAATCAAGAAGAAATTTGCTCAGTCAGCTTTTTTTCTTTCAAGGTAACAGGTGGGAAAAATTGCGATTGATCCATCTGGAGTTGTTTCTCCCAAAATTCTCTGGGATTTATTTATACTAAGCAAACAACAGCTCCTTTTGTCTTAAATCAGTTCCACACAGACGTAGAAGAAACAAGGACTGCCTGCATGTGACCTTATCTCCCCCTCACAATCAGAACAATGTTCCTTGTGCTTCAAGAGAGAATGATATCTCTAAGACTTTAATTTATTATCTAAAGGGAAAAAAAGAGGAACAGAGTAACACATCCAAGATAAGGCCAGTGCAAGGTTAATTACCAGCCGAGTGGCTGATGTAACTTAGTCATGTCAGGTCTCCATGTTACACACAGCTGGGAACTGAAGGCATGTTAGCGGTTGAGACGTCTCTAGTCATGTGAGTGTTTGTATGTAATTCTATATTTGTAGTCTGTAGTTTATTGAGTCTAACACAGAACTGGAAGCCCAGACAGCACAAACCACCTGCTTTAACTACAGCAAACTGAGCTTGTGACTCTCCTTCTTGTTTAGCACTGTTAGCATTGCTGCTGACTTCTCACTCTCTCTCCAGGGCATAGACTAATTAATGGATACCATTTGCAGTTGATTAGCACCAGTTCTTTCAGTAATTACATTCTCATACTAACAATTCAGAAGAAAAGAAGCACAGAAATAACAATTCAAAGGGCTAGAAAGTATATAATGCACTTCTCATTTTCCTCTGCTACTAATGGGTTTTCACTATTGTCTCGTTTGGGTCCAGTGGAGTTTTTCAACCGCTTTAAGGGAGAGATTTTGTAATAAACGCACAAAAGATATGACTTTTATTTTTTTTTTTTTTTAATGGGTGAAGGGCTCTGTGGAACTTCATAAAGATGTAAACACGCTGTGATTTGTTTCTCTCTGAGTTGTGCAGGCTGAGTTTTACTTTTCCTCACTCATACAGAGGTGCATTGTGCTCCTGGGCCCAGCAGCTGGCCTACAATTCTTCATTCTGCGTGCCATTGTTCCTACCTGTCAGCGCTGTTGTGTCTCAGAAGAAACAAAGTGGCTGCCATTTTGTCAGCAGGCCATGAGTGGCTTTGGAGGGGGCAGGGATATGTTTTGAAAACATGTCATCTCTTACCAGCGTACAGAGCATTAATAGCTTATCAGCTGCTTTAAAAAAAATCATGCATCTTTACAGTGTGACATTAAAAAACAACAACTAAATTCTTGAAGTGAAAAACTGTTTCATTTACAGTAAAATAAGGGGAGTTTTTTTGTGAGTGTGTCACTTGGATGAAATGTTGCTCTCACATGTGTTTAACCCACAATGTAAACACTCTCTACCTCCTTATTTCCCCTCAGTATCACTTCTCCCATTGGTTATTTAAAGTTAATAACCTGCCGCTGCACCGCGATTCTTGGCTTTGTGATGCAAACATATTCTTAATTGCCATCCCATAAGAGCTGAATAGCCAGAGCAGATTCTCATTACCCTGGTTTGAATTGGCCGGGGCCCCTCACATTGCCTCTTATCATGTAACAATAATAGACGAGTAGCAGAATGCGGCTGTGCTCACGTAAAGAAAAGGGTTAAACCAGTGTGTGCAAACATTCAAAGCCAAGTGTGACAATGTGTTTGAGTGACAGATGTCTCTCAAGACAAAGTGAAGCTCCACACTCAAGCTGGATGTTAATGGCTGATAGTGTGTTTATGTGTTTTTATTTGCAGTTCCAGAATAACAACAATTACATGAACATGGCCGAAGCCAATGGAGCTCTGCTGGCTGCTGGGGATGTGAGTACACTTTATTTTTTATTTTTCCGAATATGAACTTTTTCTTACTTTTCAAAACAAAGTTTAAAAGTTTTAAGTTATATATATATATATATATATATATATATATATATAAACTTTACCGTTTCTGACAAAGTATCATAAATTATAGCACAGAGTCACATAAATGAAAAAAATATATATATTCAGAAGAAATAAGTTGTACATTGTATATACATTTATTAATGATGAGTGACAGGCAATATATATACACATTAGACAAAACATTTGTCTTTGTTGTAAAATCTATACAACAGCTCACAATAATGAAAAGATAAGCTAGACTCATCCTTTATGCTCATTCAGTAAGTTCAGAGAGCTGAATTTAATGTGATCTGACTGCCTTCGCTGCACTCTGAAACCAAATGTATTATCTCAGAAAGCTGGGGATAAAAACACTCGTATTCTTCTTTAAGAAAAACAGAAGAAAATGAATAAAAACAGAACAAAATCAAGGAGTACCAAACAAATTCCACAGCTGTTTTCTCTTAAGCTAGTTCTATCTGTTCACAGTGGAAAGTCTAGGCAAGAACTGGCTGTGCATCTGCAATAAGGTAAATAGGGGAGTAGTTGTTTCTCTGGAAGTATATAACAGCCTCTGTGAGCTAAAATAGTTCTAACACAGAGCTAAATATATCTGTTTTATTCCCCCTCCGCGAGCTCCGCTGCCCTGTCATTAGAGACAAATACACTGAAAATATCCTCCGTCCTCTGTGATTCAAACAGTCCGATCTCATTCGGAGATTGATCTGGCTTCAAAACCCACAGCAAAAGCATCATTGCACAGCTTCAAAATACTGAAAGAGATGTCATTGTTAACCTCAGTTTTTGAAATTCATGTCAGCTGTGCAGCAGGGATGAAACTGTGACCTACGCGTTTAGGCAGCTACACACAAGTGTGTGTAGAGTGTGTCCCTGTGTTCATGACGCGGCCCCCTTTTACAAAGCCACAGAGTATTATGGAAGAAGGCTAATTTTCCCCCACATTTACGCTGACTGGGCACATCCTCAGCATCCACGGGCTGCAGAGGCCCAGTGCAGCAGGGACCGCATCGACACAGTCTGCTTGGAGAGCGTTCAGCCTCCAGCTGTGAGGGCCCACTGTGCCAGTAAGGGGAGGAGGGGGGGGGGGGGGGGGGGGCGGGGGGGGGGGGGGGGGGGGGGGGGGGGGGGGGGGGGGGGGCTCCTTAATAAAAACAGTCCAGCTCATTTGCATTTAATCAAAAGGAACAACTGTTTCCAGTGTTAGGGCACAGATGGTATTGTGCTCTTAAAAAGAAAGAAAGAGGGAGAATATGTCTTATATACGGTACTTTCATTCAGCCAGTGTTCAGAGTTCTGCTTGCTTCAGAGTGACATAAAGCTTAAATAAAATAAGTTCTTCTATGACCGGTGAGGTCATCGGAGATCAAACAGTCTTTAATGAGACTAAAAGGAAAATAGTGCTTTGTGATGAGTTTCTTCTTTTTTTTTCCCCTAACACTTAGGTATGTTATAATCTTTCCAAATTAAATCACATCCTCCTTCCATTCAAATGAATTAATAAAGAAGGATTATTTCTTTCTTTATAAGTTACCATTTAAACAGACGAGGCACTTTCCCACCAATGACCTAAAAGTTAAACACAACCCTGTTTACGACATGCTGCTGTTTTCACACAGTAAACCACATGCTGTATGTGTTGTTCAGACACGAGGCTGCTACATGAAAACAGCAGACCTGTATTTGCTCTGTTTGAATGGCCGGTATATCATTTACCTTGTGCACTTAGAGGAGGAGATAAGATGACCTTGGTTTGCCTGGTAAAGCATACATTCTGGAAGGAAAAGCTTGACCGCCTCCCTAAGGGAAAAGGGATACTGTACACTGAGATTGTATTCCACTCAGGCGTATTGCTTTACCTCTCCCAATCACATTAGCATCATGTAATGAGCTATAAATATGTAGAAATGGACTACAAATGATCCAAATTTGAAATAATGCTGATTAGAGGTACCATGGTTGATGTTGTCATTTGAGTAGCTGCACTTTGCCTGTCTAGATATTTGAAACTGGATCTTGAATTCGGCTTCTATTGATTCCTAGGCCTAATATATGCAGTAATTGCATGCTGCTGCCTTTAACAAGTCTTGGTTATTACATCTTTAAATTGGATTACTGTGTTTATTGAGGGACAGGGACTATTGCCTGAAAAGCTTTTTCTTGCTCTTTGTGCTGATATTGAAAAAGCAGCCTGGCTTTTACAGAATAAAACCCTGAAAAAAGAAGTGAACCACCTGATCTATATTTATTTCTGTTGATTTAAACTTGGTAAAATGTTTCTTTTTAGTAAATTTTGACACAAAGTAAGATTAATGAGTATTGTAAATGAACAGAACAGCATGTCCATATGACAAGATTCAACAAAAGCACCACAATTTCAGAATATTGCAGTGTAAAAAATCCATGCTCCTATTTTATTTACACTAAACTAATGAAAATATCAGAAACTTAAAAAAATGTAAAAAAAAAAAAAAAAAAAAACAAAAACAAAAAAAACAAAAAAACATTTATACCAGCTACATTTAATTTTAACTTCTGCTAGCTGGCAGCAGTATTGGTATTAATCCCGCCCCCTCTATGTGAACTAATGAGACATTTTCCTGACTAATAACTAAAAATGCATCTCTCACAAATTTTTGCAGGTGTTGCTTTTGTTGATTCACCAAGTTTTTATTTCACTGCGATCTGTTTTTTTTAACACTTTCAGTTGTAATTAGTTATTTGAAGTTTTGATTAGTTGTTGAGTTTTTTTGGCTTCACTTTGAAATAACAGATATAGATATTTTCCATCATTAAACATGTCAATGAGCCTGCCAAGCTGATGTTAGATAATACATTAGCCTGGTTATCTATTTCCATAGTTAACTTTGTATTAGACTAACATGCAAACTCTGGTAACTTGTTCCAAATATTTGTTCTGAAACAACTTTACTTTGAAAAGAACTTTTGTGTTTGCTAATCATTGGTTATCATTGATTCTGTCGTCCTGAAAAAAAAAAAAAATCTTTGTCCATTTTCTCTTTTTTAACAAGAGAAAAATATTTAAGTTGTCATCCCAGCTTTATCTATTATATACAGCTGACTAAGGGCACACAACAATGAGCGAGGGAGTGGCAACAACACTATGATGCCTACGCTCTGAGGCTGCACTGTCTAATTAACAATAGTTTTAACTACAAAAGCAATATCATAGAACATTGTAGTCGATTTAAAACCACGACTGTTAAGGTTTATATGAAAACTGTAAACATAAATATGCCTGATTATAAATCACGCTGTTTTTTATTAGTTTCAGATGAGGATGAAAGAAGGGAATTTTTTGACTGCATAGCAACACGTCTTTCAATAAAGTAGTTGGATGGCTTTAATATTAAAAAGTTTGATTAAAGTACCTTTATTTCTTTTACTTATTTCCAATCTTAGGCAAACATATCTACTGAAGTAATCTTGTTTCACAACAATAACACAATAATGTTAGCATTTACCCAAAGTACTCTTATGCTTCATAACAGAGAAGTATTAATAGTATCCTATATTTGCATGTTAAACACATCTTAGTCTACTAGTTCCAACATATGTTGAAAGACATGAACCCAACACCTGTTTTCTGACAGGAAGTTACAGATTTTGATAGTACGATCAAATCCACTTGCATTAAGACCATAGTGTTGTATGAGAGGAGAGGATATTATTTGGTATTTCAATTAGCTGCAGATGTTTTGAGAGTACTACAAGTTCCGAGGATTTGGCTAAGCCTCTTATTGTGAAGGGTTTTTTAACAGGCAAGGAAGTTACATCTCATAGACTGCAGATCGGCTCCGTCAATCAAAAACCTTGTATTATTGTTTTAGGAGTTCTAAAACAAGCTGTGACACAAACAGCAAAAGAAATTGGACAATATAAGCTACGAGTTAAAACTCATCTGTTTTAATGCTAAAAAGTTAGCTGTCTTTATGTCAGTTAAAATGCAGCAAGCAGATATTATTATTATTTGATCTCTGTCTCACTTTTTGCATCGACTCTCTTTCAGCATATTCGTTATGCAGATAGAGATTATCTTAAAAAAGCTTTCCATCAAAACTCAATTTATATTTAAAATTCAATCACATAATAGATTTAAACATCTCCAGTGTTCTCTCACTGTCATCACTTTGCATTTGGTGGGTTGTCATAAGCTTTTAATATGTAGCTTTATGTAGCTTTTAATAACATAGTCACCAAATAGAGTTTTAGTAAATTAATTTCAAAACAATAATACTAACTTCAGGAAATTTTGCCACAGTTATCATTACAACTGGTAACTGTTACATGCCGTGCTCTCCCTTTGATACCACTGAATGGTGGAAAGACAGATATACAATATCACTTGTGTATTCCCTTTGCTTACCCCTTAACATGTACACGCTTGCACATTTAGACCCAGCAACTGACTTGGCACTTGGCTGTGCTGAGCCTTTCAGAACAATTTAAATGGATAATCAGGCTGGTGATGCAAGGAAAGTGGATTGTGCATCTCTTAATCTCTGAACAGAGCCCCCCTAAGCTGCTCTTGGTGCAGAATTAGACTGGCTTTATGTGAAGTGACACCAGACAGTGTGCAACACTGTAGCACTCTGTGGGTTCCAGTAAAATCTGGCACCTCCTCCCTGGAGAGAAGGCCTTCTCATTGCAGACAGCTGACATCTTCCATAACCCCCATATGAGACATAAACTCCATGTCTCCATTATCAGTGCCCCTGGTGTAGATGTTAATTTGCATCATCATTAACCAATGAGAGGAGATGCACACGAGCTGTCTTTGATACTGATCTCACTCCATCCTCCCTCCCCCACTCTATCATATTCCTCTTCTGGATCATAGCAGATATTAAACCCAGCATTCTTCTTTACCCGGTGCATCTGTGTTTCACTTAAAGGTCACTGTCATGCTCGTATTGTTCCCCTTCAAACATTGGACTGACCTTAACCAACCTTCATCTTTGGCATTACTTTTAAATCTCTAGGTTAGTGCTGTAATTTCAGAAAAACATTTTTGAAAATAATGAGTAGTTTACCTTTCACGATGTGACACCAGAGGAAACAGACATGAGAGAATCACATTAATAGTTGAGTAAAAGCACAAAATATAAGCCTTTTTTTTCTTACAAGGATATCAGACTGTTGTGGATACAAGCAAACAATAGAGCAGATAGTTTTCTATAGGAGTTATTAGAATAGAGTCTTCAGATTGCTGTGTGATATGATCCATATGAGACTGCGAACAAATCAGAAGGCAGGCGTTGAGACTGCTTCAGATGGAAAGTTGAAATAGTTGAATGAAGACCATTATAGTGGATGGTCACTGATTTCTTTTTCCATTTGCTACAGAAACTTTTTGTCCTTGACTCAGAACAGTTTTATTAACTTTATAGACACAGTGTGTCCATAAGAATTTTAACAGGCATTGCTGTAAACTACTGTCGGGTCATGTCATTTTTTTTGTGGACTAAAGCATAATGTTACTGCAGACGACTGATAGTGAATGTTTTTTTTAAAGAATTGAAGAAGCAAGTAAAAAAGACAGAATAAAAAACATTACAAAGCAAGAGGAGAGGTTGAAAAAAAGGATGAATAAAACTCCATTAGCTTTCCCTGCCCCTGGAATTCATCAGTGCTTGCCAAGACAGCTGCCCTGAGTACGCAATGAATTAGTTTCAAGTATCTATGTGCTAAAGCAAGCAGAGGGAACATTAATACTCCCTAATCAGGGTCATTCCATCCCTTACCACAGACAGAATGACAGAGCAGAATAAGGCTGAGTTGTTGGCTGAGTCAGCTCAACATTTGGAGCATTTAATAAAAGAAAAATTAACATTTTTAGTTGCCTTTGCCTCAGAAGGGGTGTCTGCTTTGATTTTATTTACTTTATACTAACATTGGAACATGCACAATGATTCTTTACCCTTTAGTGTTAACCAGTAAGAGTAACTGAAGCCAGATAGAATAAGGATCTTTTACAGAACGTATTTATAAAAGCATTCAAACATTTCTGAGAGTTAATTGCAGGTGTGTAATAAGGTGAATCAACTTGTTGGAGACACATCTGTGTCTGTGCCAGTTGGCATAATTGCCCTGTAACATTTTGCCAAATATTTTCATGTCAGAGTTGCAATGAAAATTGAAAAAGCTTGAAAAAAAAAGAACAGTTTGAGATCAACCTGCAGCCTTTTCTCATTGAAGCTCCGGCTTTTTTGTTAACGCATTCCACATGTACTTCAGTATTTCTATTGATGCTGAGGATTTAACATTATTTTGGCACAATGACACAGTGTGTTCAAAGTGTTAGCAGCAAATACCGTGTCACTTTTAGTAAGAGAGGCTCCATATAATTTAACAGCAGCAGTTAAGCCAAGGACCTTAAATCGCACGCTGTTAGGCCGTGAAATAACGTGGACCTGCAGTGTGGTCATTGTGAGAGTGGGAATATTTCGGCCTTCCACAGAGTAGCTTAATGCAATGCCAAGATGATAACAAGACCCAAGTTAGTGAACAGTCCCATCTCCAAGAAGGCACATAAGCAAATTAAGTGTGACCAAAAAGCTTTAATTCGAAAGGCAGAAGGATTAGGCTGTTTGATGAGCAGATTCAAGGATGCAGGCAAGGCGAACAAAAAGAAACACTTCTGGCCAAGCGTAATAATCTTTGAAAATATTCTTTAAACCCATCTCCCTGTGACGTGCATTTTCACTGCACTTCAACCCAACATCTTCCATCCTCTAGATTAAGGGCTTTTATCGTGTATCCTCTCTTCGTCTGTGATTGCTGCTTGATATTTGTGCTTTTGACGTCCTCCCCAGCACTCGCCTTTTTATATCTTTTTTTTTCCCTCAAAGTGGACTTCAGTAGGTTTAGGAAATGTTAAATCTTAGTGCACTTAACAGAGAAGTGTATTACCACACTACTAAAACACTCTTCGCTTCAGCAGAGTTGTTTGATTTAATCCCTGAAGGTGTACTTCAGTCATTTTAGATAAGACCCACATCAGCAAATGCTTCCTTGCTATTTTGTGTTTCAAATGTTTCTTCGTTGTTCACCCTCCTTGCAGACTTTCCATACGCCCAGTTTGGGGGATGAAGAGTTTGAGATTCCTCCCATCACACCTCCACCTGAGACAGAATCCGGTCTGGGACCAGAGGTGAACTCACCATATCCAGCCATGCCAGAGCCCCCAGCACAGCACAGGGGTCCAATAATCCCTCAGTTCCCCCCACAGAGTCTGGATCTGCCCTCGATTACAATCTCGCGCAACATGATGGACCAAGAAGGAGTGTCTGTTAACAATGGCCAGGCTGTGGTGAGTCCGTCATGTGCCTTTGAGATTTTCCAAATGAACTAAAAGATAAGATTAGGAAACCTTTAAGACTGTAAACCACTGATTTCACTCCTCCTTTTCTTAACTACAATGTCACCTTCAGTTTGTTTGTTTTTTCTTTTTTTACTATCCCTGTTGTCAGCACACCTGCTACAGCATCTGGTCTTGTTTACAACACAAAATGTATATAATCACTTTGAGTAAACGCTATGATATCATGTTACTTATTGTGAGAGTGAAAAAAAAACCCACCTAGAACATGAAAGATCCCTCTCTTTAAGGTGGACAGGTGTGAAGAGATCATAGGTGTTAAAGTACAAAGTGCATTCATCCCTGGAAGGACAGAGAAAATGGCACCCCAAACGGCTACATTTTCACATACTCATATTTAATTCATGTTACCTCCTGAAGCCCTTCTCTCTTTTTCTGCTTTGCCACTGTAAATGCTGATCTATGCTTCAACCCACAATCACACAAGGTCTTAGGAACCAACACATGCGATGTTAGGAGTTTTGTATCGTCTTTGTTTTTGTGGTGTAAAGATTCTCCCTCTTAGCGAGGTCTAAGTTTTACCTGTTTTTGTTTCAGATGATACTGATGGTCAAGCGTGCACCTATAGGGATGTATAATCTCTTGTTTTTAATGTTGATGCACTGCTGCAGATTGTGAGATTGTTGTCTCGAGGTGGAAAGGCATTTTCAAATGCCACAATCACCGAAGCACTGACGAGGAAAAAGCTGGAAATGTCACTGGCTGACTAGTTGTTATACAGACCTATTACAAAAATGGGAAAATTCATTTAGCAAAGAAGCATCCTGAGTGAAAACATGATAATATCAGCACTGCATTTATTTAGTGAGCGAGGGGATGACATGATTTCTGTGATTTGCTAAAATACCCCAGTGTTATATATTTATTTACATTCCTTACGGGCCTCGGCTATAACATTTTAAAGCTCTTCTTCGTCTTTTTTTTCCCTCCTGCTTCTTTTCTTCTGGCATATATAATAATTGCAGCTTTTAAAACATCTCTGCAGCATACAGTAAGTTAGCCCCAGAAGGCTTTTTGCCTAAAGAATTTTCATTTCATGGTCAGTTAAGCTTTCTGCATCTGGAAGAAAAAAACGGAACCTCGACACAATTACATTCCCGACTGTTCTCACCACTTGCTGGAGGATTAGATTTGATTCTCAAACATTATTCCTCTTTAACACCATTTGCATGGCTCATGTCTCTGATTGTGCGGAGACTCTATTAAAAAACCGAGGGGAGAATGTGGGTCTCTGCTCCTTTTGCCTCATGGCATTGTCGACCAGAACACCACTCTCTTGTTATCAGTCATCGCACATTGTAGCGCACAAAGTCTGGTGGCCCTTCTTTTTTTTTTCCCTTCCTGCAAATGGGATTGATCCCCAAAAGTCCTGTGACAAAAGACCCATAGAAACTCTTTTCATCTGTGTTTTTTTTTTATTATTTTTTTGCTTTGAAAGGAGAATCCAACTCCTAAATGAGATGAGTAACAGCAACGTTCCCTGTGTGTTCTATACAGAGAGACAATGATTTACACGGGCCCTGAGAGGGGTGTTTTGTCATTGCACTGATAAAGGAATGACAGCCTTATATACATGATTACATTCTGTGCTATTTGTTATGGCTGCCGGGGCAAACAAATAAACCGTACACTATTGCAATTACATTTTTCATCAAGCTGCCATGCTCATATTTCCCGAACACTTGTTTTTGGTTTTCTCTGTTCTAGCTTACCAGTGCAGAATAGTTAGCGCGTGTGAAAGCCTGTCTCTTATCGCAACTTAATGAGAAACCCAAGCAGCGAATATACCTGGGCTATTTTCAAAAGCTTCTTCCATGTCATTGCCTTGCCAAGTGTTCTGCTAATTCCTCTCTCCTTAATGTTCAGCGTATGTCTTGCAAATTGGCCACAGATGCCAGGCTTCTACAAAGGAGAAATACATTTTCTCAGCTGCAATCTGCCTGGCAAGCCCTGAATCTGAAGTCATTATTTATTTAATCTGCTCTCCTAACAAGCTTCTGACTCTCATTTTTGACTCGCAGCATGTGTCCTCCTGATTTGTGATTGAGTCTCAATAGTGCCAAATAGTACTGGAGTCGGAGCTGCCAGCATTGCTTTATTCACAATTTCTTCTCAATTTTCTCCCCGTTGCACAGCAAGGGTCTGTGGGTTCCATTTCAAGAAACACCTGGTGCCTTTGCCACATTTTTTGGGTTTTCTTGACACGTGTAAGCGTGTTCTGAAATGGGCTGTGTGTCCTCCATGATTGGATTCGAAGCCTACTGTAGTCAACTGGTTGCACTGGATGTTAAAATCAATATTCAGGGAATTTGGGGCCCCCGCTGTTCAACAGCATTTACCCACAGTGTGGTGACGTATCATATATATTTTTCATTTCATTCCTAACTAGCTGTTCCACGTACTATTAGCTTTACAGCTGCAAAGATATGTGAATATTTAATAACATTGTGATAGTGCCACACAGATATAATGGAAGATGTAACTTAAAGGCTTAAAGAGTCGCTTGTAGTTTGTTGTTCACTTGATTCAGTATCTCTTGATACTGTGTAGATTTCCAGTGAGTACAATACCTTCAGTTCTGACTCGTCAAAACCCACTTTATCCTGAATGAAATGGAAAATGTGAGCACTGTTGCAGAAAGCATGTTTTTCTACACATTCCTCTTATCTCTCTTTCAAGCCAAGAAGCACTGACATGAGTTGTATGTCAATTGAAGAAAGTGGATTTTTTTTTAACTCTTTTTTTTTTTTTTTTTTTTCCTTGACAGCAATTGTGACATATTGGGTCAGTCAGAAATGAAAAATATTCATGCGGGCATGCAATACTTGTAATGAAGTCTCAGCTTGACCTTCTGCATGATTGATTTTGTAATTTATTTTTCTTGTACGCTTCTCAAACTGAAATGATGTCATGTTGGACAAGTTTTAAATACACATAATGCATCAGGAGAAATCGCAAAAGAGGGGTATGGGTCAGCGACTGTACTGGACGGAGGAGGGGAGCGCGTTGGCATCAGACTCCGAGGGGAGAGGAGACCAATGGAGATTTGTTTTCAAGTGAAGGTTAGAAGTGGGTGAGACAGATACACTGGGTTAGCTCTCAATCAAAAAAAAAAAGATAGACAGTGAAATGTGTTTGTCTGAGACAGGGGAGAGAAAGAAAGAAGTAAAAAAAATAAATAAATAATAAAATAAAAAAACAATTTATCTTTATACTGTTATAGCCTTTACCAGCATTCAGAATTCCATTTTTCTCATTTGGCTTAAGCACAGACTTCAGCAGGTTGTAGAAAATGGAAGGAAGAAAAAAAAAAGATGTACCCGTTTAGAAGCTGAGTAAAGAAATATGTGCAGAGCGCTGATAAACTATCTTTAATAGGACTGACCTTTCATGCTGGCGAAAGTTACTGGGGGATTCATCCTTATAATTACCATATAGATGATTTTACCCCTCTCCTGCCATGGAATATTTCCAAGAGCTCTGGCATTGATTGAATGGAAATTGAACTTGTTAACATTCTTTTCAGCCTGTTACAGCTTGGTGCCAGTGTTCATAAATTTTCTCCAAATTCTGATTTCCAATATCTGAAGGAAAAGGACTGGAGGCTGTTTTCATTGACATCAGTGTTGAGATTTTTATCACTGAGTGAATGCATAGTGTTGCATTACAGCCCTGTTGCTGTGTTTATTGGCCTGTTTTTATTGTGGAAAGAGTTTCACACATTGTCAGAGTATGTTTTCTTTATTTTTTTTCCCTTCATCTGCTAGTGTTTGTGGTTCTGTGTGGAGTATTTGCTGACTAGCTCAGGCCAGTGGTAACATAAAAACACAACAAGCTATTTGTTCCTCTTCATGCAGGATATTGTTATTAGCATTGTCTTTTTGTTAGCTTCTTCATCTTACAAATAAAGCAATCCCAATTCTCCACAATAGAGAATATTGCAAATGACACTGATATTTAGTAGCTCTTTAGTGATTAGAAAAAACATTTCAGTCCTTGGTGTCACACACTAAAAAGGACACACACATATACACAAATCTGAGTTAATCGGGCACATCTGGCCTCTGTGTGCTCAAGATAAAGACTTATTTGCGGTTTCATGATGACTATCAAAATATCTAGTTAGATGTCTGCTGTGACTGCTGGCACTGCTGCAATCAAAATGTAAATGAGAAGGCTGAGGGACAGAAGTAAACATCCAAGTGTCAAATTCATATTCACAATCAAGACATCTGTTACTTAATATCATTTATTTGACTGGCTTGTTAAAAGGCTGTTCTGTTTTCATTTAAATCAGGCATGCCAGTCCTGGTGTTAAGCTAACATGTTATTTCATTGCTCTTTTGTAGCACAAGGTGCTAACAACTGAATTACTGTCTCTGCAATTATTCTGTGTTCCAAACTTAATTGTGTTCCAGATGCAAGTCAGAAGGATTTGCTAAATGCTGTGCTCAGATACCAGGATAACCATCGTTAGCAAAGCCAGCTAATAGCAATGTATTTCACTCTCATTCTTTCAAACACTATCAACATGTTTCCTAACAGATGTAGTGTAGCTGCTTTATTAAAATACAAACTGGTAAATGTGAAAGTAAATCATTTAGATGAATGATTATTTTAATAGTATATTACTTTAGTAATTAGTACTTTCCATATGCTAGGCAGCCATATTGAATTTTATGAATGGGGTTGGTCAGAAATCTCCAAATTGCTGAGTCAAAATTTGGATTTTTAGGGCCGTTCAATCTTATTTTTCTGACTTGGGACTCAGAAATTCCAACCTCAGAGTAAATGGAACACACCATCATTCCTGTAACAAGGGAAATAATCGAATCAGCAGGCTGCTGACTGTGATATTATCAAGTATCAAACTGTGGTCAGTAGTGCATATTTTCTTAAAAGCTCAACATTCATCTTGAAGCCATTTGGAAGGATTTACCACATTTTAAATAAATGCCAAAATTGGCTATTGCTCTAAGTTGAAACTGCTCCATAAGGATTGGGCAAAACTGTTATTACTGAATGCAGATGGCCACAACTAATGAGCTCAGTGTTCTCATCCTTGATATTCACAGCAGGCAAAAAGCAAAGTGATAAACCACTCTGCTCTCAGTAAGAACAATAGAACGTGAAAAGTGTTGCTGAAATGTAAATCAGTTATTTGGCTGCAGGTTTGTTTATTGCATCTATTATGTGTGAGGTTTCCAAATGTGCAGAATTACAACAATATGTCTGATTTCTTTTCTCCAAATGATGTCTTACCTTTTACAGAAACCTGCTCACGACATGTAAATATAAATCTGTTCTCACTTCGTATATTGTATTTATGATAAGCAGTCGACATGGAGATATGAGAAAGAAATGGATTGTAGATCCAATATGTTCCTGTCTGCAATGGTGTTACAATATTGTTTTTGAAGACGGGCATTCATAAGGTTCCTTCAATAAAGCCAGGTGCATTGGTTTATGATGTGTTGATGTTGGGAGAGATTGAGTTTGCACTGCTGAATACCAGATGGATGTACCCAGGGAGAACAAATCACCTTTTCTGTTCTGCTCACGTCTCCTTTTCTGTTCCATGTCAGCTCTGCTGGCTCTCTGATCAGTCTTCCCTCTGGAGAGCTGGCAGACCTTGTAATTTCATTCTCACGACAATCAATGTAAACATGTTGCCTGTAACTTCTTTAAGACTCTTTCAAGAACTGAATGTTTTATTTGGAAAAAGCGAAAGAAACTTTGGAAATACAGTTACATTAAACTCTAGATGATAGTCTGGGGTTGACATGTCCAGAGCTCTTTAGGTTAATGCCTTTGACTTGTTGATTTATGGAGCTGATTAAATTGATTTTTTTTTTCACTCTTTGACAGTTAAATGTGGGCATGAAAGGTTCCTCTTTCACAGAAATAGAACCTGAAATAAAGAATGTAGGCTTGTGGCTATCAGACTGAAATGTTGCTCACAGTTTTCTTGTGGCATTTCAAATTATGTACGACAGATCCGCTGTAGCCCTTCGGGATCTGGTCAGTCTGAGCTGTATCTTTACAACTAAGCTGTGTCGCCATCCACCACTGACTTTACATGTTGGCTCCTAGTGTCAGGATAATTTATCATTACTTGTAAGTTACATTTAAGAGTCAGGACATTTTGACATGTGATCTACCACATAACAACTCAGAATCCAATGACCCATTTTTTACTCTTGCAGGGAGATACAGGTTCATTAACCTGACTTTAACACAGTGTCACAGTGACTAGAGACAGAGGAGTCTATAGAGCAAGAAAATTGAGTTACAAGTCTACACAGCAAAACATGAAACACATCAGTCAAATATTAACTGAAGGTAAATGTTTTATTTTTCTTTAAATACTATTTTTCTTATTAAACCTTTGCTTTTCTATTGTTTTCTTTATAGAATGTTGGACCAGGTCATCTGCGTCAGTACCAGTCTAATCCATCCATGGTGATGAAGTCCATAATTAGCATGAACAGCCCCAATGGCATGATGTCACGGAATCAGCTGACCACCATTAACCAGTCCCAGCTCAACACACAGCTGAGTTTAAACATGGCCGGACCCAACATCACCCACACGTCCCCGTCACCACCTGCCAGCAAGTCTGCCACGCCCTCTCCCTCCAGTTCCATCAACGAAGATGAGCAGGATGACAGCAACAGGGTGAGCGATGGGTCTGGAGACATGTGGACGATTGTCTTAAATGTATAAAGGGAACAGAAATGATTATGTTACTTTTTCTAATTAACGTTCTGTATCATTTCAGGTAATTGGGGAGAAGCGACCAGCTCCAATAGATCCAGCAAAAAAGCCCAAGACTCCTAAAAAGAAGAAGAAGAAGGATCCCAATGAGCCCCAGAAGCCAGTGTCAGCATACGCACTGTTCTTCAGAGACACCCAGGCTGCTATCAAGGGTCAGAATCCCAACGCTACCTTTGGAGAAGTGTCCAAGATTGTAGCATCGATGTGGGATGGCCTGGGAGAGGAGCAGAAGCAGGTACTTCAATATTCTGTTTTCTGAACAGGTCTTAAATCCCATCCAGAATTCTGTAATCAGATGACATTCCCAGGCTGTTGTTGCTTAACTAAAGATGATACTTTTCCATTAAAACCATTTTTTTGTGTTTTCTTAGGTTTATAAAAGCAAAACAGAAGCTGCCAAGAAAGAGTATTTGAAAGCCCTTGCTGCATACCGTGCCAGTCTGGTTTCTAAAGTAAGAATCACACTTTATTTTCATCTAAAAATGTTATCGAGAGACTGAAAAAATCTATCTGAATCATTTGTATGTTGATATAAACTTTGAGATTTTGCCATTCATTGTAACTGCAAATACTGCAATATGCCCCAAATTATTAAGTAAATTGAGATTTATTTTTCAGAAATAAAAATTTGGGCTTTGTAAAAAAACAAAACATGTTTTTTCTTCTCTTTTCAGGCTGCAGCAGAATCAGCGGAGGCCCAAACGATCCGAACAGTTCAACAGACTTTGGCCTCCACCAGCCTGTCCCCCGGCCTGGTGCTGCCCTCTTCGCTCAACCAGCATCCCAACATGCCATCAGCCTCCCAGGCGCTGCAACAAGCTCTGCCACGGGCCATTGCCCCAAAACCTCTGCAAATGAGACTAGGAGGCAGCCAGATCGTGACCTCAGTTACAGTTTCTCACCAGAACATGTCCTCCGGGATGACACCGCAAATGCTTGGCCAGATGGGTGGCGGAGGGGCCATGGTGGCAGGTTCTCAGTCCACAGCAGTGTCACAGATGAGTCCACCCATGCAATCAGTCCAACAGCATGCCATGCAACAGCTCCAGCAGCAGCAGCAACAACAACAGCAGATGCAACAGCACCTCCAGCACCATCAGATGCAGCAGCAGCAGATGCATCACCAACAAATCCAGCAGCAGATGCAGCATCAGCATTTTCAGCACCACCTCCAGCAACAGCTGCAGCAGCACCACATGCAGCAGCAACAGCAACAGCAGCAGCAGCAGCAGCAAATGCAACTGCAGCACATGCAGATGCAGCATCAGTTGCATCAGCAACAGATTCAACATCTCCAGCAGCAGCAGCAACAACAGCAGCAGCAGTCCCAGTGTTCCCCACCTCAGCACTCTCCCGGTACCCCTCATTCAGTGGGAGGCTCTGCATCCCTCGGCAGTCCTCAGCCAGCACCACAGCAGCAACCACACCCCTCCCAAATCCAGGCCCACGCCCAGGTGCTGTCCCAGGTCAGCATCTATTGAGCCAAATGGAAATCTTATCTATAAGAACAGGCCGAGAATAAAAGCATCATTCCATGTTGCTTTTCTAAGTTGCACTTAAGAAGTGTGTAAAGTTTAGAATGTTATACAAAGAACTTGTCCAATGTTGTAGACAGAAATGCACGTACGTGCTCGGGGGGTAACCATGTTAGATGGGTTTTAGTTGATGGAATATGCTGAGCTGAGCTGTGGCAGCAGCCTGATGGGGTGAGCACCCAATCATTGTTTGTTTGTTTGTTTGTTTGTGAGGTCTTTCAGATGTTAATTTTAACCGACTGGGCACAGACATTTATCCTTCACTCTTTAATTAACAACAAAGCTTTATTTATGAGGCCAGTGTTGTCAGTTTAGGACAGCATAAGAACATTTGGGAATGTTTTCCAACAACAGATTTTTTTTTTTTTTTTTTTTTCACTCCTTGCCTGGGCTGAACCTCTCACACATCAGTCTTTTGTTCCCACACTGGCCAGTATATATAAGACTTTCTTTTCTCCATCATCGCTGCAGATGTAACTGTTCAAATCTTCACACTGTGGAAACTCAGTGATATTTGAAGACAAGTTCAAAACCATGTCAAAAAAATACAGACATTGTCTCTGAAGAAAGACGAGGAATGGATGTAAAAGGTCTTTGGACATGGTTTTCTGGATGAATGGCCGACCTGACTGAGACAGAAACTGCCATAAATCATTCATATCATCGCATCTCATCAAACTGTAGCTGTAATCTGCTGTATGTTCTGTAGAGAGGGGAACAGTGAGATCTCATGTTTGCTGACAATTTGCCCAAAAGTGTGCTACTGTCATCTATTCAATGCCCACCCCACACACCCCCAAAAAAATTCTTTAATCTATTTGTTTTTATGTCAGATGTTTAACGATTAAATTATGTTTTTATTTTGTGTAACAAAGGGGATATTTTATGGTAAATAAAAAAAAAATCTGGATTGAGGGAAATGGTTTGGGGATTGATGTATTTTTACTCTGCTCATTGATAACGCTGTTGTTTAAAAAAAAAACAAAGGAAACAGAAAAAATAGCAGAGCCAATCTGTTGCACTGCCAAAGCCAACTACAAAGGTATTGGAGGTATTTTTTGCCAGCTGTACAGAAGTCCCTGGGGAGGAAAAAAAAAGAAAAGAAAATGTTGTAAATTTTTCATATCACCTGTTGTAAAGTTTTAATATGTGAGGCTTTAATTAAAACATTGTTAAATGACCTGTGGATTGCTGTATCACATAGTGCATTTCTGCTCTTTTATACTTTTT
Source organism: Pachypanchax playfairii (assembly GCA_006937955.1). NCBI lineage: Eukaryota > Metazoa > Chordata > Actinopteri > Cyprinodontiformes > Aplocheilidae > Pachypanchax > Pachypanchax playfairii. Next base: position 2,046,585 of record SSNP01000063.1, read on the forward strand.
TATGAGTTCCAATAGCAGCAGTTAATTTTGTTTGTATTTTGCTTACAAAAAAAAACCAAACTGCATATAAGAACTGTCTATAGGATGAATGCGTATTGGTATAAAGTTCTTGAAAAAAAGTTGTTCACAGCTCACGGTAGGACATTTAATGTTTGGAGTAATTTGCGCAGCCATGAAGACGAGTCCAGAGACATTCCATCACTAATATAATCGTAGCCATAATTTTGTATGAAGTATTATATATTTCTCTGTGTCTCTGTTGGAAAAATTAAAACTACCAGTCAAATATTTATTTGGAGAGATCAGTTTCTTTGAAGCCATAGTGTCTATAAGTTGTTTCTTCACAGCTTCATGATTAAAACGTTGTCCAAATGTTTTCATGTAGACAGCCAAAACGCAACCTTTTAAAAACGATGATGTTCTAAACCCACCTCAAACCTGACCAGCAACCACCAAGCATGTAAGATGCAACAAAACCAACAATAATGGCAAATTCTATGCCTGCTCAATGGGCTATTTCTTTGCATTCCTTCTTTTTTGGTATATTTTTGTGGTGATGCAACATACAGGCCTGGAAGATTTCTTACAACTTACATTTCAAGATCGACTGCTCAGTTCACAAGGATATTTGTCTTTTAATAAAAAATAAAATCACTGTTTTAAAAACACTCGATTTTTTACCAAGAATTAATACTGATAATGTCAGCTTTTAGGTCTATAGAGGAAACAACTCCTTGCAGGAATATATGAGCATTCTTGTTGGCTTTATTGGTGTGTGTGCTGTTTCTCAGCGATGTGAACGGCAGTCTCATTGTGTGTGTTAAAACTGGACAGGGTCAGCTTGTAACTGGTACTTGTCTCAATAACAGTCCCCATTCTCACACACCAGTGCATTGGATTTTGCCTCTTTCTTACTCCCTTCAAAATCGCTTCATTGCCAAGACATCCCCAGGGGTTTGCTGAGCTCCCCTGAATAATACTGTGAGCGGGGGAGGGAAGGCAGGCAAACAATAATTATCATATCTTCACAATAGGCTGCAAATCCATTGGCCAAGACAAGGCTTTTTCTTTTTCTCCCCAACAGCAGAGGAGAGATTTTAAACACAAGTCAGTTACAAATTGGAAAACAGACTTTTCTCCAGAGTTTTGGTGATTTGATTTAATTAGATTTTTATGTCAGGTACAAAATACAATCAATAGCATAGCCAAAAGGATC
>SSNP01000063.1:2047810-2141583 GCA_006937955.1 Pachypanchax playfairii
GAAGCAGGTACTTCAATATTCTGTTTTCTGAACAGGTCTTAAATCCCATCCAGAATTCTGTAATCAGATGACATTCCCAGGCTGTTGTTGCTTAACTAAAGATGATACTTTTCCATTAAAACCATTTTTTTGTGTTTTCTTAGGTTTATAAAAGCAAAACAGAAGCTGCCAAGAAAGAGTATTTGAAAGCCCTTGCTGCATACCGTGCCAGTCTGGTTTCTAAAGTAAGAATCACACTTTATTTTCATCTAAAAATGTTATCGAGAGACTGAAAAAATCTATCTGAATCATTTGTATGTTGATATAAACTTTGAGATTTTGCCATTCATTGTAACTGCAAATACTGCAATATGCCCCAAATTATTAAGTAAATTGAGATTTATTTTTCAGAAATAAAAATTTGGGCTTTGTAAAAAAACAAAACATGTTTTTTCTTCTCTTTTCAGGCTGCAGCAGAATCAGCGGAGGCCCAAACGATCCGAACAGTTCAACAGACTTTGGCCTCCACCAGCCTGTCCCCCGGCCTGGTGCTGCCCTCTTCGCTCAACCAGCATCCCAACATGCCATCAGCCTCCCAGGCGCTGCAACAAGCTCTGCCACGGGCCATTGCCCCAAAACCTCTGCAAATGAGACTAGGAGGCAGCCAGATCGTGACCTCAGTTACAGTTTCTCACCAGAACATGTCCTCCGGGATGACACCGCAAATGCTTGGCCAGATGGGTGGCGGAGGGGCCATGGTGGCAGGTTCTCAGTCCACAGCAGTGTCACAGATGAGTCCACCCATGCAATCAGTCCAACAGCATGCCATGCAACAGCTCCAGCAGCAGCAGCAACAACAACAGCAGATGCAACAGCACCTCCAGCACCATCAGATGCAGCAGCAGCAGATGCATCACCAACAAATCCAGCAGCAGATGCAGCATCAGCATTTTCAGCACCACCTCCAGCAACAGCTGCAGCAGCACCACATGCAGCAGCAACAGCAACAGCAGCAGCAGCAGCAGCAAATGCAACTGCAGCACATGCAGATGCAGCATCAGTTGCATCAGCAACAGATTCAACATCTCCAGCAGCAGCAGCAACAACAGCAGCAGCAGTCCCAGTGTTCCCCACCTCAGCACTCTCCCGGTACCCCTCATTCAGTGGGAGGCTCTGCATCCCTCGGCAGTCCTCAGCCAGCACCACAGCAGCAACCACACCCCTCCCAAATCCAGGCCCACGCCCAGGTGCTGTCCCAGGTCAGCATCTATTGAGCCAAATGGAAATCTTATCTATAAGAACAGGCCGAGAATAAAAGCATCATTCCATGTTGCTTTTCTAAGTTGCACTTAAGAAGTGTGTAAAGTTTAGAATGTTATACAAAGAACTTGTCCAATGTTGTAGACAGAAATGCACGTACGTGCTCGGGGGGTAACCATGTTAGATGGGTTTTAGTTGATGGAATATGCTGAGCTGAGCTGTGGCAGCAGCCTGATGGGGTGAGCACCCAATCATTGTTTGTTTGTTTGTTTGTTTGTGAGGTCTTTCAGATGTTAATTTTAACCGACTGGGCACAGACATTTATCCTTCACTCTTTAATTAACAACAAAGCTTTATTTATGAGGCCAGTGTTGTCAGTTTAGGACAGCATAAGAACATTTGGGAATGTTTTCCAACAACAGATTTTTTTTTTTTTTTATCTTTCACTCCTTGCCTGGGCTGAACCTCTCACACATCAGTCTTTTGTTCCCACACTGGCCAGTATATATAAGACTTTCTTTTCTCCATCATCGCTGCAGATGTAACTGTTCAAATCTTCACACTGTGGAAACTCAGTGATATTTGAAGACAAGTTCAAAACCATGTCAAAAAAATACAGACATTGTCTCTGAAGAAAGACGAGGAATGGATGTAAAAGGTCTTTGGACATGGTTTTCTGGATGAATGGCCGACCTGACTGAGACAGAAACTGCCATAAATCATTCATATCATCGCATCTCATCAAACTGTAGCTGTAATCTGCTGTATGTTCTGTAGAGAGGGGAACAGTGAGATCTCATGTTTGCTGACAATTTGCCCAAAAGTGTGCTACTGTCATCTATTCAATGCCCACCCCACACACCCCCAAAAAAATTCTTTAATCTATTTGTTTTTATGTCAGATGTTTAACGATTAAATTATGTTTTTATTTTGTGTAACAAAGGGGATATTTTATGGTAAATAAAAAAAAAATCTGGATTGAGGGAAATGGTTTGGGGATTGATGTATTTTTACTCTGCTCATTGATAACGCTGTTGTTTAAAAAAAAAACAAAGGAAACAGAAAAAATAGCAGAGCCAATCTGTTGCACTGCCAAAGCCAACTACAAAGGTATTGGAGGTATTTTTTGCCAGCTGTACAGAAGTCCCTGGGGAGGAAAAAAAAAGAAAAGAAAATGTTGTAAATTTTTCATATCACCTGTTGTAAAGTTTTAATATGTGAGGCTTTAATTAAAACATTGTTAAATGACCTGTGGATTGCTGTATCACATAGTGCATTTCTGCTCTTTTATACTTTTTTATGAGTTCCAATAGCAGCAGTTAATTTTGTTTGTATTTTGCTTACAAAAAAAAACCAAACTGCATATAAGAACTGTCTATAGGATGAATGCGTATTGGTATAAAGTTCTTGAAAAAAAGTTGTTCACAGCTCACGGTAGGACATTTAATGTTTGGAGTAATTTGCGCAGCCATGAAGACGAGTCCAGAGACATTCCATCACTAATATAATCGTAGCCATAATTTTGTATGAAGTATTATATATTTCTCTGTGTCTCTGTTGGAAAAATTAAAACTACCAGTCAAATATTTATTTGGAGAGATCAGTTTCTTTGAAGCCATAGTGTCTATAAGTTGTTTCTTCACAGCTTCATGATTAAAACGTTGTCCAAATGTTTTCATGTAGACAGCCAAAACGCAACCTTTTAAAAACGATGATGTTCTAAACCCACCTCAAACCTGACCAGCAACCACCAAGCATGTAAGATGCAACAAAACCAACAATAATGGCAAATTCTATGCCTGCTCAATGGGCTATTTCTTTGCATTCCTTCTTTTTTGGTATATTTTTGTGGTGATGCAACATACAGGCCTGGAAGATTTCTTACAACTTACATTTCAAGATCGACTGCTCAGTTCACAAGGATATTTGTCTTTTAATAAAAAATAAAATCACTGTTTTAAAAACACTCGATTTTTTACCAAGAATTAATACTGATAATGTCAGCTTTTAGGTCTATAGAGGAAACAACTCCTTGCAGGAATATATGAGCATTCTTGTTGGCTTTATTGGTGTGTGTGCTGTTTCTCAGCGATGTGAACGGCAGTCTCATTGTGTGTGTTAAAACTGGACAGGGTCAGCTTGTAACTGGTACTTGTCTCAATAACAGTCCCCATTCTCACACACCAGTGCATTGGATTTTGCCTCTTTCTTACTCCCTTCAAAATCGCTTCATTGCCAAGACATCCCCAGGGGTTTGCTGAGCTCCCCTGAATAATACTGTGAGCGGGGGAGGGAAGGCAGGCAAACAATAATTATCATATCTTCACAATAGGCTGCAAATCCATTGGCCAAGACAAGGCTTTTTCTTTTTCTCCCCAACAGCAGAGGAGAGATTTTAAACACAAGTCAGTTACAAATTGGAAAACAGACTTTTCTCCAGAGTTTTGGTGATTTGATTTAATTAGATTTTTATGTCAGGTACAAAATACAATCAATAGCATAGCCAAAAGGATCATGTAAAAGCATACTTAAACACTTGTTTCCATCATGATTCTTGATGTTGAGAATATAGTGATTTGACATGATGTTGGAATGTGAGATTCTTTTCTGTCAGTTAGTTTTAGGAAAACATTTGTAAGTTGAAGCTGAGCTCCGCCGCCGCTGCAGAGACCGGCTCTTCAGCTCGACGTGGATGGAAATGTTGCCCATTTCTCCGCCGTGATTAATTGCAGCATCTGTCCTGTCAGAAACCGGAGTGAAGAGGTCCGCAGGAAAAACTGCAAATAAGCACTGGCAACAGTCTTAAAGTGCTTATGATGAAATGAAAATTAAAAACAGCAAGCGCCTTGCATGACCTGAATCTTAATAAAGAGGGGAGAAGAGGAGAATGTGAGAGCCGAGTGTTCATGGATACCAAACACATGCTTTAAAAACACACAGTAATGAGGCTCTGAGAAATCGCTGTTATTATTCCGAACAGATTCACAGCAGAGCCCATTAATAATGCATGGAGCTCCTTGTTATTCCATAACCCCTCAGTACTGCGGTCACTGTGTGTACAAATATCTCACAGCCAGGGTTGGAGTTATGAGACTGTGCAATAAAAAGGTTACATATATTTTCAAAACACTGTTATCCACACACATCATTTACAAAAATAATACACTGCTCTTCCTATAATGGAGCCTTGGGTAATTTGAATGGGTGAATAAATAAATTTGCTCCTGCTTTAGGTGATAGACTGAGAGATTTTTCATGTAGCGATATCATCACAGAAACATGAAGCAATCAGTATCTCCTGCTCTTCTTTCTTCCTGTCCTCATCATTAACCAACACTGATGAAATGCATGAAGGGCACTGTGACATTAATATGTCATTTGGGTAATGCAATCATGAAGTGACCTAATTGTCCCCTTCTTCCCCGCTGAGGTCAGTTGCTCGGCACTGTGCCGAGGATGACTAAGGAGTCAGATGTTGGGATTCTGTATTTTAAAGATTTATTTGGTTCCTTTGTTGTTTTCCTGTTCAGTGCACAGATACAATGCGAGAGTGACAAAAGCTTTGCTGACACTGACCATCTGACCATCAGACCCATGCTGCAGCCCCTCTCTCAGTCTGTCCACAGTGTCGGACACTCGGATTTGACAATTTCTTTCTTTAAAAACGAAAACATTCCAGGTTGGTTTAGAGACATGGGGAAACATTAAACCAGCTGTCTGACTGCATTTAAGGCATTTTTGACCTTGTTTTAATGAACTTCACAGAGAAAACTGCTGACCTTTCAAGATGGATAGCTAACTTTGTTTTTGTAGTGGGGGGGGGGGGTGTTGGAGGGGGGTCTGTTAGTTTGCTGGGCTGTTGACATCTCTGACATAAATAAAGGTTTATTTATTGAAAGAACTTTTGACCTGTCAGACTACAGCAGCACCACTGCTCATGTTAGAGTAGAACACAGTGTGTTCGCCCCCAAAACACTTTGATATTTCTAAGCAGATTTCCTTCATGTTTCAAATTCCTTGTCTTCATTATTTATTTTGTTGTTTAATTTAACACTTTCATAGAAAGCTGAAAAATAAACCATTTTTTATTGAAAGATTAGAGTGACTTGCCACAGTGCAGAAATTATTACCACAGACGTGTATGTCACATTTAATCACACATATTTATTTATTTACACATTTTTCAGTTTCATGTTTGCGCATACAACCAGTACACATGCACACACATTTTAATATTTTTGTTTTTCATCCCTTGATTGCTGCATGATGATGTTGCCGTGGAGACGGAGAGATACAGCCAACAGGCTTTTTGTTCCACTTTTTTTTGAAGATGGTAGCCATTAAAGAGACACACAGTGTAGTAAGTGCTGCATGGTCATTCTCTAAATTCTCCAAAGCAATCAGTCCTACACTGGGGTCTTGATGATCTGATACTGGACATCACACATGGTGGTTCTATCAACTGTTCCTCCAGAGGTTCTGTGCCTTTAGCTTAAAGCCCAGCAGCTGGATTTGTGCTACAACCAGGGATGTCATAACACCAGAACAGCAGCAGTTCTGCATCTACAGCTTAAAAAGCTAACAGGCAGATACTGACATCAACCAGGTGCATCTTATGTCTCAGCAGCTGGAGACACAGGTTGATCCAGGAAAGATAAATTAATTATTGGTCTAGAATCAGAATTAGAATAAAGTTTTATTGGCCAAGTATGATTTGCACAATACAAGGAATTTGACTTGGAAGAGAAGCACAGACACGCCCTCTTCCGAGGAAGACAATTTTTTTCGATGTCTAAGATCTTCCATAAATAGAGATGGTTGATAATAAGTGCTCCTTAAAGAAATCCTCCGGGATGACACCGCAAATGCTTGGCCAGATGGGTGGCGGAGGGGCCATGGTGGCAGGTTCTCAGTCCACAGCAGTGTCACAGATGAGTCCACCCATGCAATCAGTCCAACAGCATGCCATGCAACAGCTCCAGCAGCAGCAGCAACAACAACAGCAGATGCAACAGCACCTCCAGCACCATCAGATGCAGCAGCAGCAGATGCATCACCAACAAATCCAGCAGCAGATGCAGCATCAGCATTTTCAGCACCACCTCCAGCAACAGCTGCAGCAGCACCACATGCAGCAGCAACAGCAACAGCAGCAGCAGCAGCAGCAAATGCAACTGCAGCACATGCAGATGCAGCATCAGTTGCATCAGCAACAGATTCAACATCTCCAGCAGCAGCAGCAACAACAGCAGCAGCAGTCCCAGTGTTCCCCACCTCAGCACTCTCCCGGTACCCCTCATTCAGTGGGAGGCTCTGCATCCCTCGGCAGTCCTCAGCCAGCACCACAGCAGCAACCACACCCCTCCCAAATCCAGGCCCACGCCCAGGTGCTGTCCCAGGTCAGCATCTATTGAGCCAAATGGAAATCTTATCTATAAGAACAGGCCGAGAATAAAAGCATCATTCCATGTTGCTTTTCTAAGTTGCACTTAAGAAGTGTGTAAAGTTTAGAATGTTATACAAAGAACTTGTCCAATGTTGTAGACAGAAATGCACGTACGTGCTCGGGGGGTAACCATGTTAGATGGGTTTTAGTTGATGGAATATGCTGAGCTGAGCTGTGGCAGCAGCCTGATGGGGTGAGCACCCAATCATTGTTTGTTTGTTTGTTTGTTTGTGAGGTCTTTCAGATGTTAATTTTAACCGACTGGGCACAGACATTTATCCTTCACTCTTTAATTAACAACAAAGCTTTATTTATGAGGCCAGTGTTGTCAGTTTAGGACAGCATAAGAACATTTGGGAATGTTTTCCAACAACAGATTTTTTTTTTTTTTTATCTTTCACTCCTTGCCTGGGCTGAACCTCTCACACATCAGTCTTTTGTTCCCACACTGGCCAGTATATATAAGACTTTCTTTTCTCCATCATCGCTGCAGATGTAACTGTTCAAATCTTCACACTGTGGAAACTCAGTGATATTTGAAGACAAGTTCAAAACCATGTCAAAAAAATACAGACATTGTCTCTGAAGAAAGACGAGGAATGGATGTAAAAGGTCTTTGGACATGGTTTTCTGGATGAATGGCCGACCTGACTGAGACAGAAACTGCCATAAATCATTCATATCATCGCATCTCATCAAACTGTAGCTGTAATCTGCTGTATGTTCTGTAGAGAGGGGAACAGTGAGATCTCATGTTTGCTGACAATTTGCCCAAAAGTGTGCTACTGTCATCTATTCAATGCCCACCCCACACACCCCCAAAAAAATTCTTTAATCTATTTGTTTTTATGTNGGGGGGTCTGTTAGTTTGCTGGGCTGTTGACATCTCTGACATAAATAAAGGTTTATTTATTGAAAGAACTTTTGACCTGTCAGACTACAGCAGCACCACTGCTCATGTTAGAGTAGAACACAGTGTGTTCGCCCCCAAAACACTTTGATATTTCTAAGCAGATTTCCTTCATGTTTCAAATTCCTTGTCTTCATTATTTATTTTGTTGTTTAATTTAACACTTTCATAGAAAGCTGAAAAATAAACCATTTTTTATTGAAAGATTAGAGTGACTTGCCACAGTGCAGAAATTATTACCACAGACGTGTATGTCACATTTAATCACACATATTTATTTATTTACACATTTTTCAGTTTCATGTTTGCGCATACAACCAGTACACATGCACACACATTTTAATATTTTTGTTTTTCATCCCTTGATTGCTGCATGATGATGTTGCCGTGGAGACGGAGAGATACAGCCAACAGGCTTTTTGTTCCACTTTTTTTTGAAGATGGTAGCCATTAAAGAGACACACAGTGTAGTAAGTGCTGCATGGTCATTCTCTAAATTCTCCAAAGCAATCAGTCCTACACTGGGGTCTTGATGATCTGATACTGGACATCACACATGGTGGTTCTATCAACTGTTCCTCCAGAGGTTCTGTGCCTTTAGCTTAAAGCCCAGCAGCTGGATTTGTGCTACAACCAGGGATGTCATAACACCAGAACAGCAGCAGTTCTGCATCTACAGCTTAAAAAGCTAACAGGCAGATACTGACATCAACCAGGTGCATCTTATGTCTCAGCAGCTGGAGACACAGGTTGATCCAGGAAAGATAAATTAATTATTGGTCTAGAATCAGAATTAGAATAAAGTTTTATTGGCCAAGTATGATTTGCACAATACAAGGAATTTGACTTGGAAGAGAAGCACAGACACGCCCTCTTCCGAGGAAGACAATTTTTTTCGATGTCTAAGATCTTCCATAAATAGAGATGGTTGATAATAAGTGCTCCTTAAAGAAATCCAGTATTGAAAAAGTATTATACTATGAAAATAATTCAAACATAAAATTACTAACGACCATTTGGCATCCTCAAAGTGAGTAAAAGGGATGTACTGATATTTGGTGATCACTTGCCTGGTGAATGAGTACTGATTATTTTGTCTTATCTGAAACTTTGTTTACGACTTCTTCAACTGAGGCTACTAAACAATAACTGAAAGACAAGTTTAATGAATGAGAAATGATAGAGTAATAAGTTGGCGGGGGTCATTTAAAGCCATTAAAAACATAGATAGCATTAAAGACTAACAGGTCAACTGCAATGCCACAGGAATTAATGACCTACAGTAATTGTATCACCAGACAATGAGTTAGAGTTAAAGTCTCACTCTCATCAGCTAAAAGACACTTTTATAAACAACTTGAACTTCTTCTCAGTTTTTGTGACATGAAAGGAATCATTCTGTTTGGTGACTTTAACATAAACAGGGATAAAAAGGAAAATGTAAAAAAAAGATTAACATGACCACAGAATGCTTCAAGATTACAGTTAACAAGAAAAAACAACTTGAGTAAACAAGAGTGTTAAAACCAAAATCAATTTACTGTTTACAAATAAGCCCCAAAGAATGATTGAGACCTATAACCTCCTAAATAGTTTATGAGATCATAATGCCATAATGCCTTTCTTTACAAGAAAGCTTAAATAACTCACCAAATTCATTTCAAAACAAGTTCATTAATCCTCTACAATATTCTCCAAAATCTAACAATAAAACCTTGAAGCAGCACTAAAAGAGCTTGAATGGGATAATATCGTCACTTGTGATGACATAAATAGAAGTGGTGACTCCTTTTTAACTAAATGAAGAAGGTTATTGAAAGTTTCTCCAGGAGAACATAAGAAAATCAACCCCCCTGGGCTAAGTGCCAACTGTATAGAACTAATGATAGTAAGTGAATACCATCTAAAAATGTCTAGGTTTATTGTGGAGAGACATAATTCTACCTATTCTACCCATTCTAAGCTGGTAAAATTGGAACTCAGGCCATGGAAAGTTTTATTTCAATAGGCAAAAAATGCCAACATGTAGCCTAAACAAACAGGACAGCATAGAGTTCAAGCATAAAGGTTTGGCAGAGGATCTTTTCCTTCCGGGTGGATCATCTAGACTATTGGTCCACCTACCTGTCAATCATTCTGGTGAAATGTTCACAGAAGGCTGTCATTCTTGCACGTGTCCATAGCTTGTTTATTATGCAAACGTTAGCTATGGAGATGCTTGTAATGCAATATAGGTTATCACTTACTGGTGGCGAGTCTGACATTGTGGAAAAAGCACAAATCTTCTGTTTTACTGTTCTGCAATGCTGACAGCAACTTGTAAACAACTTGTAAACACAGCATGCACGCGGATAACTGGGAGTTTCCTCTCAGGGACAGGTGGAGTGTTGCACATGCGCATTTTTGCAAAAAGTGCAGTTCTATCCTGTAATGCAGAAAAATCCTCTGCTATACCTTTAACTCACAGGTACATGATAACCTATATGGTTAATTAATGAAATGCTCTATTTGTCTCTCAGCTTAAAAGGGAATATAGTCATTCCAGTGTTTAAATATGGAGACATAGGCGCCGATCCTGTGGGTGCTTCTGGGCCCGAGCACCCACGGGAAATGCCGAGCACCCAAGGGAGATGCTGAGTTTACACGTGGGATTGAGGTGGAAGAAACGCTTCACAGGTCAGCTGGGAGCTCTGCGATAAAACTCGCCCCGGTGAGCTAGCATGCTGAATTTCATTGGCTATTGATGTGGATGGGGTGGACTATGCAGCACCTGATATACAGTATATGTCTATGTGCAGCCCCCACTGGCAGGATCGGAAATCGGCGCGCCTGTTTGGAGGTATACATTTATTCCTGAGAGAAAAAGAGCTATAGATGGAAAGTTAGAGGTGGTACATTTATTATTTTATTATTTATTTATTATATTTATTTAAAAAAAACTCCATAACTATAAAATTCAATCTGTTCTATCTCAGACCATCATTTCATTGCTGACGGTGAAAATTTTTGAAAATATGTCTGTTCTCTAAGATTCTTCTCCCCCAGGTGGAGTTCCCATGTATTAACCTGGCTCTTCCAGATCTATGTGTAGCCCCACCTCTTCTCGATTCGGGGGCACACATACATCTGGAACTGCTCCGTTTGAAATCGTCTATAAAAGGGAGGGACATCTGGTATAATATTTTAAGCTGATCACACGCCAGCCTTTGATGATTTGTCTCTAGCCAATCACAGTAAATCAGGCTGTTGCATCTCCATTCGGGAGAATAACCCACACATCGTTACCACTAAGAAAAGCAAAACACATCTTTACCATCAGGAAATGCACAAAGTTCTTACCTTTGCTCATTTTTCAATGAAGAAATCATCTCTAGTCCTAAAACAGATTCAATAGCTGCTTTTATCTGTACATCCACCAGCAGCCATGTTTGTTTTGCTTTGTCTGCCAGGGCACTTGCTGCCAATCATACCTGAACACCCGCCCCAAAGCACAATAGTTGGTTTGAACGTTTTTTTTGACTGAAACAGATGGTTTTCAATGGAGCGGTACAAGATGGATTTGCGTGGGTTTGGAAAACTCCAAATCTCACGTATTCGTATTGCAGCGCAAGGCTACCCATGCATATACTGTATGTGCAAATACAAATGTACACATATGCTCTACCTGTCACGCCCCTCACCTTTGCTGTGTAATTCACAACTACGTATATGTATGTAGTCATGCATTGGACATGCTTTTCTGTACTTTACCTCATGTAATTAAATCTATTTTTAACTCTAAGTGTGAAAATGTTGTTGTGGTGAATCAACAAAACCTCATAAAAAGTGTCCTACATACTGTGGACTTTTTATTATGACTGTGTCATTTCATTACTGCATGTCTGTTCTTAACTGTTAAATGTTACCTGCTAAGGAACTGTGGATGAAAATGAACTGCCCTGCTGACTCCAGCAGTTTTACATCTGTCTCTCTTGCAGATTATTTTATGTGCTTGTGATTTTCTAATACAAAACTAAATACATTCATTGAAATGGGTTTAAGTAAGTCTGATGTGTTATGCTTCCACTACACAACGCTTCACTCTGATGCATCCTCTTTAAAGCATAGCCTGCATGCAGCATTGGTCTGTGCAGTTGTTGCTACTAATGGCTAACTCTTCCCTAACAGCAGTAGACGATTACCAGGATGTAATTATCAACATGATGCTGAAACATTTAAGGATTTAATTTTATCCAGAGTTAAAATTTACATCTTGTGTGACTTTTTTAACAATTTCAGACAGATTTTTTTTTTTTAACAACAGACTATTAATTTTTTTATGTATTTGGGCTGTGTCAGAACGTACAAGTCAGGTCAGGGATGAGCAGACGTCTTTTGTCCTGCTTGTCAGTCATACAGGTCATAAATGTCATAAATGAAAAGACAGAGTACAGAGAAAAACTATTTATAGGAATTAGTTGTCACTAACAGCTGTATATACCTGACTGAGGCGTTGACTAGTTTCAGCTTATTATGGCTTCCTAGTTTGTTTGTTATTGTACGTTGTCATTTTTTTTGCAGGCCAAATGCATCTCAAGCATTTCTTCTCAGCTGCATTATACAGTCGCTCTAAAAAATAAGAAAAACTCAGCAAGCTGTCAGCGATTTGAAAAAGCTCTTTTTTTATTGTGACAGATCATCATGCCCCAGAGGTTGACAGATGTCCCTGTGATGCATGGAAATGATCGTAGTTTCTTTTTTATTTGGACTTTGTTTAGTCTGAGAATGCTAAACTTGCCAATCCGCCTGCTTTACTTTCCTTCCCTTGCTGACACTCTCCGATTTATTTCATCAGTATTTGATGTGCTTTGTGTTTATCAGAGGTCTCCAACTCTGAAATTGCCTTTCATTGCAACTTACTTAGCCTGTTAATATAGGTTATTACAGAACCAACATGTCTCTATGGCAACAAAACTGATAAAGTGTACCAGGAGAGTGGAGTGATAGATTACATGTGCACGCCGTGTCACAACCAATTAACTCAAACTGACTGTACACCACATTATGCCACGACTTTGTAGGAGAATCAATAAATGTGGATGGTACCCAACAAGGTTCCCCTTCTGTTTCTTTCTTTCATCCCTTACGATGGCAGCGAAGCCAAGACAGATCATGCCACTAGGATGTCCCTGCTGCTACAAGAGGCAGGTGCTGTGTAGACACCATTCAAAACTTAGCCTATTCAATCCAACTCCTCTAACGCTCCATTCATGCATAGCAAAACACCATCTGCTCCTGTTTTGCCCCGAGCAATCACAGCTGACCAGAAAAAAAAAGAAAGAAAGGAAAAAAAAAATCCATGATAACAGCTGTTGCCAAACAAAAGGGAGAAGTAAAAGGTTAGAGACAAGTTCAACACCAAAAATTACTCATTGGAGAGGATGAAGGAAAACATTTACTCTTGGTAATAGTCTGAAAAATGGGATGCCATCCAGCAGTGAAACAGGGAAAGGGTTAAACGTGAGGTGTTTAGTGTGCAGGGCTGGCAGACTTTGCAACAGTATGTGGAGGTTCAGGTGATAATAGATTCAAGCAGTGGTCAAATGAGACATACAGTCACCATGTAGTGCATGAAGAAGCTAGCTAAAGCCCAGGCAGGCAAACACAAGATATCCTGTAATTCTTCTTTCTACTGCGTGTATCTCTTGGCAATACAATATTTTATATTGTATAATCTCTGAATAAAATATAAGTATAGGCCTGCAAAACTGTAAAACAGACTTTTTTCCCCGCAAGAGCCAAGAATGACTTTTATTTAATGATGCTTAAGAGTTCACTGCACTGAGTTAAACTGCCAAGATAGAAATACAGTAGTTTAAATAAATAAAGTATTTTTTGTTACTCATTAGTATTTAATGTTTCCATATTTTATAGTGTTATTAGTTTTTTATTGGAAAAGTGTGATCTAAACAAATAAACAGATGCAAATGAGTGCTCCAGTGAGGATTACAGAGTCTGTACAGTCTTGTATTGTGGTGTGATTGGCAACGGTTCCTCGACCCCTTGAGGCCCAGCTTGATCCAATGCATGTCCACCGACCTGAGGGGGAGGGGGCATAGCATAGGTGAAAGACAGAACAGCTTGCATGCCTCCAGATCTCAGCTGCCCATGCAGGCGCAGGAGCAGTAACCACCGTTTGAGCCACATAGAAGTTTCATGGCAGCCGTATACAAATCAGACAAGAACTCGGTGCACCTGAGCAAGAATCCAGCATTTAGGCAGCAGTAAAAGAGAGGAATAGGAGGAGGCATCAATACAAGAGGATGAGTTTAATCTCAAACCCCATGGAGATAATTAAGTTTCATCTTATCATACCTTATGCTGACTATGAACAGACCTGGGTCTAATTGCATTTGCACAAAATTCATAATAATTTATAATTCAAAAATAAATCGTTAAGTCACAATGCTAGACATTTGGGTGTTTTTAGCAACCAGAAAAAATAGAGCAGGAAAATTCAGAGAGTTAACATCTGGTGGAACCATGGGGAATAGTTCTATGATCCTGCCGGAAGAAGGAAAACAATAAATTCTGGGGATGATTTGCAAACGTATTTTTTTAACCCATTTGACTATGGAACATGCAAATGTCTGGATGGCCGCATCTCATTGGCAGAGCTTTTATTTATAAACAAAAACCCTCTGTGGCAGTTGATCAGTTAATTTGCCTAACAAAATATCTCTCTAACACGTTTCCAGATGAGTGCTCAGGCTGGCCTTTTTGTTTGCAACCCCATCTCAAGCAACTTTGAGTCAAAACACAAAATTAAAAGCAAATACAAAAAAGAGCAATGCCTCGAGATGGATCGGACATCTGCTTTGAAAGGTCATGTCCTGAGCTGTGAACTCTGCAGAGCAGCTTAATATGACTTTGTGGATGCCTGGACAGTGTATAGTATAGTTGTAATGAAGGGGAGAGAGACAAGACAGAGGACAGGCTTTCTGCCTCACACCATTAGAGCTGATTTGTCTGCCAAAATGATTCCAGTCCCGGTAGTTTTATCAGTTTAATGCTCAGGCAGCGTTCATTATTTCTTTGCTGTGAGGGTCAGCTTCTCTTCAGCAGAACAAGTGTGGGTTGTGTTTCTGTCAAAGAGGGAGGAAGGGGGTTGGTGCTTGACCCATGAAGCCATTCAGCTTTCAGAGTGATCCATTGTTTGGATCTCCTCTTTGTTCAGTCCCTGCAGAGAGTGAAGGGGCCAACTAAAGGGGAGGGAAGGTGCAGAGCTGGGGTCTCGCTGGGTGCCAGGGGTCCACACTTACCCTCAACGCATTATCACCTACAGTCTTTTTTTAGTTCTTAAGGGCTATGCTGCCAAATGTGCCTTATGTGTATGTGTGACAGACACTACATTACATTTTAGGCTTTAGCTTGGCCTAAGACCGCTTTTTTTCAGAAAAGGTTTGACTTTTTGATTTGGTTGATTTCAAGTTAAAGAATGACTAAAGCTCATTCTCTGGCCATGAACAATCTTATGACTATCTGATTTTTGACAAATGTTTGTTTTTGACAAACTGCAAATGGCAATCACAACAAGTTTCCAAAATATTTTATAAGGTTCTTAGTTTTCTTGTGTCAACTGGAGGGTTTGCTGTCAAGTTGTTGGAATTTTGAAGATGTTGGAAAAATTCCCTAGACATATTTTCTTTGAAAATGGTCACTGAGTTGTCGCAGGCATTTGGAAACCCTCTGAATTTAGTTTCTTTGAGTCAAAGTGGAATAAATGTGAGATGGATTAAGAAGGAGCTGGTGACCTGTAAATTAGGGATTGACTGCAGACAAATACAACATTTCCAGTGCAATAAAATTATGAACAAGTTCAGACTTAATTAAGACACTTTGTAACTAAACTGCAACAAGAAAATTTGCATTACATTTGCACAAATGTCATGTAAATGTGCCAATAATTTCACTGTTTTGACATATGCAAAATTACTGTGAGTGTTGGGATTCGGGGTTGAGGAACCTTGCTGTCTTTCTTTTCTTTTTCCTGTTGTATTCCTTTACTATGTTTTCCTCATCCTCTCCACCTCTATTTTACAGGTGAGTCTGTGCAACAGCACTTTCTCTCTGAGCCCTGACAATGGTCTTTGACTCCTGGCTGTGCTTGCTGTGTCACACCTACAATTATTTATGTCAGTATTGCTGCAAGTAAGTTGTGCATTAGCTATCACTCAACTCAAGACCATGTAAAGGTGGTATATGGAACATTTTCATTAAAAGCAATATTTTTAACAAAATAATGCCTCCACCGGGTGTTTAGAGGGTTGTAGAATGAAAATACACTATTTAACTTTATTTAACTTTAAAAATTTTATTCGAAGTAAAATGTTATAAAATATTAATTTTGACAGGCACAACATTGGCATTTTGTTTACATCTACTAGCCAATAGCTGGCAGAGCAGCGGGCACCATTTTGGGTTGCTTAATACTGTAAATAGTCTGGCACAGTAAGGCTGGTACTGTGGAGTCTGTAGGTCAAGCAGCTGGAAGCACCGGGGACATGTGGTGATTATATACCTTATTTGTTTGCTATAGGTCTGCCAGGGGATCCAGTTTTCAGTGTTCCGGGGGGTTTAATGTCCTTTCTTCCTGAGGGTCCAGTCTTCCCTGGGGTGTGGTTTCCTGTCCTCCAGGGATTCCTGTGTCCTGTCCAGATGCCGCCCTCCAGAGCCACATCAAGATTCTCATCACATGCTCGTGTGTCCTCCCGGCCGCCCTCCAGAGCCATGTCAGGCTTGTCAATCTCACTTGTACCGCTAAAAGTGACAATAAACAGCCCTTCACCATTGATGATCCCAACATGTTCGAAGAAATAAAGTTGTAAAGTTGTAGTAGTTCCAGAAAAAATTGCAGCAATGCCGATAGTAAACAAACAATGGGGGATTTCTTCACAAATTTCAAATGGCGGCGTCTCTGCCGTTGAGGGAAGAGGAGGAAGAGACGGGGCGGGGGGCACTACTTGAAAAACGAGAAACAGCCGTTGAGCTTCTCATTCGGGGAAAAATCCTCTTTACTTTAAGGGAGTTTTGAAACCCTCCATTCTGTTTTTGAAAGATGGAGCGGTTTCTTTGTGATTTCAACTGGCATATTTTGCAAAAAGAACAAAATCACTTATTTTTCAGAGAAAATATTGGAAATTTTTTCAGGATTTGTTACAGGCCAACTTGTTCCCTGTTTTCCCACAGTTCCCACATATGCCAAATCTTTCACTTGGTTTTATTTACAGTATATCAACCATGTATGTTTATTTAGATCTGTTACTCACTCTAAGTAAGGTACTAACAAAATGTGCATCATTTTTCTTTACAGCTGGAGTCATTGACACGTTTAACTAATATCTGTGACCAAAGCTTAAAATAAAGAGTTACATTTGTCTAGGAAAGAACCGGACAATAAGTTAGACCAGTGTTGGTTAGAAAATAAACTTAGCAAGGCTGAAGTATAATTTAAAATCATATCCACAAAACACTACGAGCAAACCCAGCCTGTGAATATGTACTTTAATTTCTGTCTGTTTATAAACCTAAAAACCCTTAGACCCCAAGTTTAAGATGTTAGTTCAATAGATATTACTGTATCTTTAAAATGTATTCACCTCATGGGAGTGAAGTGACGAGTGGAGTCATGAACCTTGCTAAAACCTCAAAATTAAATGCAAAAGAAGTCAGATCAAAATATATCTGAAATAATTATTCTTAGTTACTGTATTCCTGCTCTATTTAAGTAAATAACATCATAAGCATTTTTTTTAGCATAAGCGCCTCAAGGCATTGAGTCAGCTTATGGAAAAAGATAGATAATCCATCAATTTTCCTTTTTGTATTTTTTGTTCCTATGCAGGGTTGCATTGGGCTGATACTAAGACCAACAACTGTCCTAATATGTTTGTTTTTGGACATTGAAAAACAAAACAAAACTGAAGAATTTGCAAACTCAGTGCAGAAAGGTTCCCGCCAGGAAATGAACCAAGGATACTCTTGCTGCAAGATGGCAGTGCTAATCATCTACACCATCATGAAGTCAGCTGTAAT
Organism: Pachypanchax playfairii; assembly: GCA_006937955.1. NCBI lineage: Eukaryota > Metazoa > Chordata > Actinopteri > Cyprinodontiformes > Aplocheilidae > Pachypanchax > Pachypanchax playfairii. The sequence continues at coordinate 2,065,480 of SSNP01000063.1, forward strand.
ACATGTTTGTTAATTAATATTTTATATTTATGTAGATTTTATATTTCTAGACCTCTTTAGAGAAAAACGTGTCTTTTTGTTTTCTCTTTTTCCCGACTCAGTTAACAGAGACAATAAGGTATCCCTGAAAGCTAAAGATCTTGTCACTGAAAACTGCTCATGAGCTTCAAGTCCTTTCAGTTTGTATATAAGATGAGGAATTGGCTGGAGGTCTGTCTATTTATCATACAATTCCTAATGTGCTAATTCTGTGTTCATAATCTGAGGCAGCATCATCTATCAACGTTGGTTTGACAGGCCCCGCCTCCACTTCTTCTCCAAACGCTCTTCACACATGTAAGGGGGGCATTTCTTCACAATGTCCTAAATTCAGTTTTGTACCCTGGAACAATATAAATGAGCTTGCTCTGCCATTGTTGATTAATGGAAAATTCACATCCCCTCAGCCCCTTTTTTGTTGTAGTTATTTAAGAAAGGTCTGTGTTTTGAATGAATGAGGTTGGTGCACTGCTGTGCAGTTGTTTTATGTCTATTTTATTCACTGAAAGAGGTTGAGAGGGTTGCAGAAATATTGCTGTCAGCGCTAACTCACTACAAGGCTGAAGTGCTTAATGTCTCAATGTTTGATTTTTATTTATTTGGAACAAATAAAAATATTTTAACCAACTGAAAGAAATATATCAGCAGACTGTACTTTCTGCTCATTGCAGCAAGGATGCTAAACATTCACAATCAAATGAGAATAGCAAGAATTCTGGAGAAATTAAAAGCGTCACAGTTAATTCACCAGGCACACATCAGACTTGAGTGCTTGCTTTGACCTTTACTATGACTATAGAACAGAGTTACTCACAAGGGGAACTATATTAGAGAATAAATGAAAGGTTTTAGTGGAAAGGTCAGGACACGTGTTTCTGAGATGTGGAATAAAGTCTGTTTATGGCAAGGTATGGCTGGCTGCATCTCAACAGAAAGATCCCAAAACAAGTCAGGAAAAAAACATGTATATAGGAAAAAAAACATATAGAGTTATATATATATATATATATACTGTATACAGTACAGACCAAAAGTTTGGACACACCTTCTCATTCAACGAGTTTTCTTTATTTTCATGACTATGAAAATTGTAGATTCACACTGAAGGCATCAAACCTATAAATTAACACATATGGAATTATATACTTAACAAAAAAGTGTGAAACAACTGAAAATATGTCACATTCTAGGTTCTTCAAAGTAGCCTTTTGCTTTCTGTGCTCACTCTTGGCATTCTCTTGATTAGCATATATATACACATATATATTTATTGATCAAAATCAGTAGATTTATATAAATCTGAGTTGGTTGAAAAGCAGCTTTTTTAACACATGAGCAGTTTCTATTTCACTTACTTGGCTGATGAGATGAGAGAAAAAAAGATTTGTAGGTATCCCCAAAGACCAAAAAAGTCAACTGGGACCAGATGTTTACAAAAGTGAGGAAAGTGTCGCTACAGCAAGTCAAAAACACTGTATTGGGAAAACATTCAATAGTAATGCAGACTAGTCAGCATGTCTTTGCAGAGAGAGAATAGAAAATAAATAGTTAAAATACAGCAGCATGGAGGCAACGTTCATGTAATTACATCAAATACTAAACTGATAACTCCCCCCACAAAAATAAGCAACCCAATTTAAAGTATAACATTACTATATTTTGAATATGAATATGTTGCAAATTGTGCTGTATTTATGCAAAAACACTGAACTTCTGAATCATCAAATTTAAAGACATGTCATTTCAATTTACAAACAGTTTATTTCTTTATTTTTTAGTATTTTTTTAAAGACTAATGTTTAGAGTACAACATTGATAGATGCACAGTAATAAAAAGACTCAAGTTAATTTGAATCACAAAAATGTCCTTTCCATAAAAAGGGGTGTGTGCAGAAATGTTGCCCAATAGTATGAAGCATGATTTTTTTAACTACAGCACTCACAATAACACACAATAACAAGTGTTTACAGAGTTTATCAGAGTTCATTTTAGTGCAATGTTTGTGATTGTGTGAAAAATAAGCGTTTTTTTTGCACATAACTGAATGATTTTCTCTTCATGTTAAGATACTTTGAATTATACCTTGGGCATCTCTATGTAACACATGTTTTCCTTTACTGACAATGAGGTTCAGTGACCACAGGTGTACCTGATGAGTCAGAGTCACACAATATTACTTGAGCTAATCCAAATTTAGCTTTGGCCAACAACAATGTACCACTAAGAGACGGGCCCCATTTTATGCCACAAAGCTGCTGCAGGCTCGTAATGATACAGATCAGGGCTGCTCGTCTCCTCCACAGAACCTTCCTCCATTTTCCTGTTCCTTTCTGGCCTTCTGTGCAACATCTCAGTCACAGCCCGCCATTCCCTTCGCGTGTGCTCTGGTCTGCCAGGCAACACCTCCTTTTGAGGCGCTTTTTAAAACAGGAAGTATGGGCAAGGGTTATAATCTGGGATGAGTAACCCTTTTAGGAACTTAATTCTTTTACAGAGTAAATCACTGATTTTACTTGATAAAAAATGACTCAGTGTCTCATCATATTAAAGATGTGGCTCAGTTCTTAAGATACTTTTGATTTGATGTTAATTTAGTTGTTTAATAAAGACTACTATGATATTATTATAGCCCTTTAAACAAATTAGCTTCTTGCTTGGCTATTGGCTACTGTTTACAAAGATGCTATTCCTTTTGGTATATAAGACATGTGATGTATGACAGCACTGCAATAAGACTCTGGAAAAAGAAAAGGTCAAGTTGACTGTAAATCTTATGCTCTTGTAAAATGAGATGATTTTCCTACAATTGTTGCACAGTCTTTAATATTTTTGTGTCCCTCGCTTTCTTTTACGAAGTCATAAATGGTGATTCACAGCTCCAGCACTGACTGAGCTGATGATTTTAATTTTCTGTTTTTCGGAGTAATAAACACTGACATGAGAAGGAGCCCCAGGCAGAGGCTTCTAATGAGAAAATGAAATTAGTTTTTCAGCTGACTGATCAGAAGCATTTCATACATTATAATCAAGCATTTATTTGATGTGATTTGTTCACTGTGCGCGTCACATGTGTACGCAGAAGTGTGTGCATGTGCACATGTAAATACATTATTCATGTCTGTGTTTGTGTTTGCTCCTGTTTGTTTTTGCTACAGCGAGCGGCAGCTTATGACATTCTCCAACCTTTTGTAGCAGAACTGGCTGACTGTCTTGGTATTTGTAATTTTATGCCTCTTCTTTCACTGTTATATTCAGCACATTACAACTCAGTTGGTCGAGCGACCGGTTTAGTGTGAGCCGGAGAAACTCAGTTCACCATTTTGATGTGATGCATCTTAAAACAGTTGGGTGAACAGTCTGGACACTGAGACTAAACTACAACATGAAAACATTGCAGTTTACTTGTAGTTTTAAATCGCGCAAAAGCATTGTAAGAAGCCAATTCAGTGTGATACGAACTTTAAATTAGCAGGGGCGTGTCTAGAAAAATCTTTCTTGGGCGGGGCAGGAAGGGGCACAGATTTGGGTGGTACATATAAATCAGACTGTCCTCCAAAGCAAAACGTACACAGTGGTCGTATGTCCAGTCATCAAATTACGACCAAGGGTGACGTATTTAAAGCGACCTCTGGCGGTGGTTATGCTGACTGCAGTTTCTCGCTGGCAAAATGAGAGAAACATGGCGGCCTTCCCCTCAATTTTCGGCAGAAATTGTTCTATTTCAAAATAGACAGTGGCTTTAGGCTTGTTTTGATAACATTTCTAGCGAGAAATATAAACTTTATTTTCATAATATTTGTTTGGTTTATGGAAACGGTACATAGTTTTTTCGTTTCAACGTACATTTTCTCAGGTTTGAGTGGTTACTAGGTTGTTGCTAGGGACGCCGGTGGAACAACGGGCCGGAAGAAAAGAATCAAGCCGCAACCCAGCTCGACCTAACCCTAACCCTAACCCTTTGTTAGCTCATTAAGGGCGGAAAGCAAGTTTTCTGTTGTTCTGTAAAAGTATCTGTTCCCATTTTACCGAAAGGGGGCGCTGAGGGTGGTAAAACCATAGAAAACGCTCCATGGGGTCATATTCGAGTGCATGGACAAACGTCAACTATGGGCGTATGAGTTGGAGGACTTGTTGTATAAATGGGCCCAACCTTAAAAAATCTATTTTTTACATAGTTATTGACCCTTTATCAAAATTTAAGAGGCTACCATAAACCAAAATAAAATCAAAACCAGTCAAAGCACAATGTCAATGGTTTACTTTCATTAAACATTTCCTTTCATTAATGTAAAAGTATTGATTTAATTTGATTGTCTCAGCTTGGAGGTGGCCAGTCTAATTGAAAGGGTGGCCTGAGCCCCCCTGGGCCACCCCTCTGGACACGCCCCTGCAAATTAGCATCTTTTCGTGAAATTCTTTATCGAAACATTTGGCAAACCAATGAAATACTGGTCAAAGTTAAAAGATCTGGTTCATCACTGGCTTTCTAGTTGTCATCACAGGGTTCAAAACGTGTCTTTTCTCTGTTCTTATATGAGGACTTTGAAGCTTGAGTTCCTCCAACAGCAGGTCAAATTTGTAAAACCTAAAGAGGCAGCGGGAGCAAAATAGTTACGGTTTCATCCTTCATTTGATCCCTTTAAAAGAATCCACTGTTCTGAGCTGACTGGTTTGTGAGAAAACTGAGCTCAGCTAAGAAGTCTTTTTGAAAGAAATTCAATTAAAACCTACAAAATAACAATTTTCTCCCTGTAGAAAATGCATGGTTATTCCATGAGATGAATAAAACTCAATCTTTCATTTCTAGTCATTGCTTGTCTTTTGTTCTGTCAACATCACCAATAGTTCCTTGAAGCTAATTTTTCATGTTTTAATTAAAGAACAGAACAATTTTCTTGCACTGAGTATTTTTGACTAGTTAGAACAGATTGAACTTTTTGGGACTGTAGTAAAAGGAGAGGTTATCCTTTTTGAAGTGAATTTATGTGGAGATGTTGTAAAAGATTAATATCTTACCTGTTGTAGAAAGTATTTCATTAAATGGTTTCAGTTAAAAAAATATTCAAAATAGTGTTTTTGCATGAAATGCTGTGACATATTTGTGGTCGGAGTTAAAACAGCGACAATCCACTTTAATCCTTGTCTTATTCTGACGAGCTGTTAGCTCATCAATACTGTCTTAGATAAGAAATGAGTTGTTCATAACCTTTCTACATCAAACGACCTGAAGTATCACTTTTACAAGACAGTTACAACAGTGTTTTAGAGCAAAGATTTAAAAAGGTTCCTGTAGGAGTACCTATACGGTATAATTAATGTAAAGTGCATACAGACAGTAAAACTTTTAAACTTACCATAAGTCTGAAATCTGTCAATAAACATATTTTTAATAGTTTTAGGATCAACAATGATCTCCAACAGCAACTTACATCTATCAAAGGTAGATTTTTTAATTTATTTTCAGGGTTCTGGGGGTTTCATTCATCTACTTTCCTTCTTATTTTCCCTCATTACTTTTCCACAGTTTTTTTCCTCACTCTTCAGTCTTTCTGGATTTTTATCCTGTTTTCTCTCCCTTAAGTGAGTCTCGGTTTCCTCTCCTGAGCCCCGCCCACTGGTGAGACTGCTACTGCTGTTGATGGGTCGCACCTGGGTTTAATCCTCAAATTATACCTGCTCTCCCAATAATATACCTACTCAGCATTCGCCACTCTTTGATGCCAGTTCATTTAGTCACATGGTGAAGGTTCATGACCAAGTTCTAGTCTTTCGTAAAACTGAAACTTATTTTCTTTTGAAAGTTTTTTGCTCTAGTTTTACTTGTTAACCTCATGGTGATCTTTGTGCTTGTTGTGTAGCTCCTCAACTCACCTCTTTCATGTGCAACCCAACTTGCTGAACCTACCAGAACATCATGTTATTTCTTCCTCCACTGCCCGGATCTCCTCAATCCCTTCATGGGGAGTTTTGTTGCCAGATCTTCTTGGGAATGAAGGTTTTATTTACCATCACCTTGTTCCTGAAAAAATTTTCTTAGACTCTCCGTTAATCAAATCTACACCTTCATCAACATCCTCTCACTCACCAGCCCTCCTCATCTTAACACCTCACCTCCAGCCTCTGTCTGACTTACACACCCTGCACCTCCAAGCTCTTCTCGTTGGTTCCTTGATTTCTGTTCACTTCTCCTCCGCTATATTCCTGCAAAGGAAGACTGACATAAGTGACGTCAAAATGGAATATAAGTCTATTAACCTCACTTTAAGCTCCTCTGTCTGCATAACAGAAATCATTGGATGTTGTTCCATCCTCTGCCTCAACTTGTTCAACAAACAAGATTTTATTTCCTGTTTAAAAGCATTTTGGTTGAGTGCCTCAGGTCTGTTATTCAGTACCCTTATGATGTTTATATTTAATATTTAACTGACATTATAGTAAAATAGTCAAGACACTGAAATGTATAAAGTTACATTTTCCCTATAACTCTGCCCTGGTAACTTAGCAACTGCAGTAATTTTCTGCAGCTGGATCAAATTAAAGTAAAAGGTGGGTGTGGAGGATTGTTGGGAACGATCCAGCTGGACAAGGTCAAAATAAACAACTCTAATGCTTCAACTGCCAATAAAATGGGAGGTAAATGGCAACATTAGGAACACATATATTTCAAACTTATATTCACATTGAATGTAATTAATTACAATAAATGTGTTCACATTGATTTTCAAAATTCAATTTTAGTGAATATCAAGATGCTGCTCATGTACATGTAATTCTAAAATGAATGCATATGTTTTTAACTAAATGAGCTTGTGTATAATACGTTCAAGCTATTCTTTTCAGGATGACAAAGTGAACAAGTAACTCTTGCTGTTTGATCTTTATTATATGCACTAATATCAGATTTGATCATTTTGGGGTTATTATTCATAATTTTATCTCCTGTTTGATCTCGTTATTGACACCGAAGTTTAAATTTACTGCATCTTTTAAATTATTATCTCTTCCTTCTGTTGAGTTGTTCATCATAATAAAATAATGTGAAAATAATAAAATTCTTATGGAACATAAAATAAAGCTAAAATGCTGGATGCAATAAAAAGAAAAAAATACTACTGAAATAAAAACAGAACATTTAGAAGCTTTCTCTTAAAATAATATAAGATAAGCTACTGTGATAAACAGATTATCATTTTGTTCTCTTTTTTTGCTTAGTGTGTTGAGAACAAATGAACACCTTGTACTAACACAAAGGGTATAGGTAAAATGCTGAAAGAGCAAGACGGCACATCTGGAGCGAGGAATAGCAGAACTGGTGCTTAACCTGAGCCGTCTGTGCTTCTCTTTCTCTCTGCTGCATGTACTGTACCAGGAGACCTGCCTCCTGCATGCTTCACTGGCTCTGAGGCCTCACTGACCATCTGCTGCAGGGAAATGTTGCAACTTAGGCGAGGGGACTAGTTATTGTACTTTCAGAGCAGTGGCTATATTCATCCATTTAAAAATTTAAGGAATAACTTCTTAAAACTGACAGAGGTTTCATTAAAAGCTGCTTTGTGCACTGCTTTAACTTACAGCTGAGGAAAAATCTAACTGGAGTAAGTTTCTTTAAATTTCAGTGTCATTTGGACTTAAAAAAAAAAACATAAAAAAACACCCCATCCTTTTGTGAATAAAATTACACCCCACTTCTTCTCAGCTATAGATTTATTTGCAAGGCTCTTATTATTTCCTTCATTTTAGGGTTTTTTCTTTAAAAAAAACCCTAAATATTTTACACAGAATGCGTTTAGTACATAAACTGCCTATGATTAGATACTATGAGATAAAAACTTAGAGTTATAAACAGAGAGAGAACTCCCTATATCACCTATTATCAGAATCTGTGACATCGTGGAGGATCCAAAATGGCCATCAAAGCAGGAACAAAGTAAACAAACATGTGTCATTGAGAAGCTCTGCTGTCTTTTAACTGATTTATGTCTTCAGTTACACACTAGAGCTTCCTAAAATTCAACACACTGTTGTGAAATCATGTCAGCTACATAGTCTAACACAATAAGGGTGCATTCACACCAGCCCTGTTTAGTCCGCTTGAATCGAACTCTAGTTCATTTGCACAGAAAGTCCGGTTCATTTGGGGAGGTGTGAACGGGCAACCGAACTCTGATTCGGATGTATGTTTCACTCTCCCGCGGCAGCGCCAGGAAGTATTGCAGAAACTCTACAGCGCCACCACAGGCGGGGGGTGTAACATGCTCCAAAGGTTATTTGGTTCGGTTCATAGAGTGCAGTGTGAATCCAAACTGCACCAACTAAAAACAGCAACAATGTTGCAATTTTGGTCCCTAATCGAACCGAGTCCACCGGACTATCAGGTGTGAATACGACCTAAAAGCTGAATACAGCAGTCAGGAGCCAGAAGTCAACAGCAGAGACAGCAGGACAGCTGAGGACATGAGAATGTGTATTGGACAGACGATTAAAGTCTGCAACATCCTGCTAACTACAATATGGAAGATATTGGTGTAAAAGTCAAACATGAAGAAACAGAAATACTATTATATACATTAAGTAATTGCACCTATGGGTTTACAGCCCACGTACATTTTTGTACCAGTAATCAGTGTTTCTATCATGTATATTGAACTAAATAACCTCTTTATCCACACATGACATTAAATAATTCTGTCCGGGTCAAATACAGCTACACTGCATTTTATCAACTATTACTGTATTACAACACAGCAACTTATTACTTACACATGCAACTGCAGTTATTTACACACTTTTAGTATTAAGACAGATATAATATACCATTATTGTAAAGGGAAAGCCAGAAGGAAAGTCTGAACAGATATGGAATTTACCATTGTATCGATACATCTTGAATGTGCTTTTTTTCTTCATAAATGCTGCAATTCTAAACAAAAGTCTATATTGTAGGATTTCCTTACCTATGGTAGGATATTCCAGATGTTGTCTTGCATTAATTGATGCAGTTGTAACCTGCACAAGACTCAGGGTCATTTGAGACAGTTTTAATTCCTGAATCTGATGATTCCCGTTTTTAAAATGGCAGCGATTCTTCATTATGTCACATGATTACTTGCTCTTTCCTTGTCTCTATTTTTAGTTCTATGGACAAAAAGTAAACAAGTGCGCCCCTAGTGGCTGGTTCCAGTAAAGGTTTTAAGCCATACTTCCTCAATGTTAAAAAACAACCTAAATTGAGTTTTAATGGCTTTACTCTTGAACATCAGAAGTGAACAGTGACTTCTTGTCTATTATAGTCAGTCTATTATTTTACAGTAAACTTGTAATTGATTTATAATGTGTAATATATGTTTCCAGTGAATATGCAGTCACTGGATTTAACAGTTTTAAAAACTGTTCAAAGATCCAGATGCATTCTGATTCTAGTCAGTCTTGAGTCCAGTTGATTTTAATGCAATGCAAATGCAGTGAAACATAAAGTATAAGTGAACTAAAGCTACATATTGAATCATAGTGATGAGTGAGAAATGTCTCATTCAGTAATTCAGCCTCTCTGCTCCTCCCGGCCTTCTGCCATGATATCAAGCTATGTGTGAGGGGGATTAAAGTCACAACAATATGTTTCAAGCTATTTCACTAGACTTTTACTTTAGATATTTTGCTGACAGCTCCACTACATAAAAAGCAGATTGAGCGCTCTCTCAGAGTTCCCTGCACACTGTGGATCTTTGTGTTATTCAGATGTTAAATATAAGTGTGGAGTGGGACACGTCAGTACAAATCATTTTCATTAGGTCCTGACCTCTTCTCTGACTCTTCATGAGTCTCTGTAAGAGTCACAGTTGGTCAAATTAGATTTACTTGGACAAGCAAAGAAAAGAAGAAAAGCACTTAATGAAAGCATAACACATAACTGTAGTGAACAATCTGACTGCTCCTCAACATATGGTAGGTCATCAAGAACCAGAGCCGCTCTTAAAAACATCTAAGTAATGCCAAAACACATTCTGCCTGTGACTATCTTACCTTATACTACACATCTATTAAAGGGAACTGGATTGCTTTTGAGCAGCTCTACATATTTTCTCCATTCACGCACTAAAAAGCAAATGTTGTGTTGCCCGAGGTATAAACAGATGAGTGCACTACATAACACCCTATTTGCATTACATATTTTACTCTGCCTACTCTGCTTAAGGACAGAACTTAAGAATCTAACGCTGGTAAACACAGAGTCTGAGACGATATAATGCCAAGCATGTCCCTCCATTTATAACAGTCTGTCTGGGTATGCTTAAATCCATTGATACATTTGCTTGTTGCTTGGCAACACGGACCATGTTTGTTTGGACTGTTGGGGCCATGGTTGGTGCTCTTTAACCGCTTGAAAAGCTTAAAGCTGTAGGAACCCATCCATTAAATGACACAGTAACAATGCAACAACAAGAAAATAATCACTCAATAGGTCACATAATTAACATGTCTTTTAAAATGGAACAGAATATTTTTTTTCCTGCAAGAAATAAAACATCAGAGAGGCTCCAAAAAGAAAGATTTCTATACTTTAAAAATCTGGACAAGGTCAGTGATTATTTTTATTTCTGCCTAAATAATTTCCAGAGCCCTTGTGCACAAATCAAACCTTTAACCTGAGTGTGATCATTAAATCTTGGAAATTAATATAAAACACATTTGCACTGAAAATAGCATCTTATTTTCTTACTGATAGCCAAAAAGAAAATTCTAACCAGTTGGTGGTTCTAAAGGTGAGGGTAACGGTCACAGAACAGATTCTGAATCATTCTGTCGAGGATGTGTTTTATAAACCAGCATGTCAGAGGTGTATACTCCTCAGTGGTTATAAAAGAATAGATTCAGTTTTGACACTGAAATTCAGAAACTAATAGACCTTCCTAACATCTCTAGCTGTTTTTATCATCATTCTGCACATAAATTTTAATATTAATGGAGAAACCCAACATGTTTATACCGAAGCAAAGAAAGTGTACAGTAAATCTCAGCAGGTAAGCTCCAACATGGCAGATAAACAGAAAGGAACAGATAAACAGAAAGCTACTGAACCTCTTGGTCTCCTGAGACTCCACAGTTGTGGTATACATGTACAGAGATTTGCTGTTTTTGTTGTAAATCTGTGTGTGTTTCTATGTGTGTGTCAGTGTTACAGCCAACCAGCCCATTTGTGCACCTGTTCAAGACTAGAGCCATGACACTAAATCTCATATGGTGTTTAAAAACTGGAACAATAGTGGACCCATGACCCTGGGTGGAACCAATAGTAGGCCTCAACATCCATATCAGAAAAATGAGAACTAATTTACTTCACGTGGCAGATAAATCTCCAAGAAATTACATTCATATGTAATTATTTTGCATTAGTTGCTGGAAACTGATATAACTCTCAATTGGATTGTGTATTTGTGAATAGTTGTTTGTTTCTACATAGCATTGTTTTGAACCGGTAACCTTTCCAAAGCTGACCTTGACTTTCACCCAGTGGCTGTTGCAGGTAAGCACCAGAGAAATAAGTGGATATATAAAATTAATTCATTGATAAGGAAGCAAAACAGATGCAAATTAAGTTGTTGTAATTTGTAGAAAAGACACATGTCAGATAATAGAAGTGTAGTAATTAGCGGTGGAACGTGTTTACAGAAACATGAATTAAATAAGTAATTTAATAGAAGAACTTTAATATTTTTTCTGAAATATATGAGCACACTAGAATGTGCTGTAGGAAAGGCTGGTACAAAAAACAGTTTAAAGGAATGACAGTCTGTATAATTCATTACCACAAAGATATAACTAGTAAAACAAGTAATACTAGAATTTTGTTACTTTAACCCTATAATGCCCCTTGTATCATATTTGCTACAAAGTTTTGATCATTTCTAACATGGTTGCTCCCAGTAAATGATCCACTTGCCTTTTTTTTCAGGTTAAATCATCATTATTATATGGATGAATGCATTATTATTAATTCAATTTTTATATTATAATTAAACCGTAAAGACGGCCAATGTAATAAATGTGATCCAAAAAATCTATTATAAATAACATAATACAGCAAAAAACGTTTGTGATTTTTGTTCTAAGAATTCGTAAACGTCTGAGTTCCAAATAATCAGAATTTTCTGTCTATTTTTTAATAAGTTGGGTCTTCCAGGGTTAAACACATTCTCATTACAGATAATAAAAACAAAAAGGAACAAATCCTTTAGATGTTTGGGTTCTATCCTGTTCTGTCAGTGCAATACAAAACACTTTTGTATTTCATTGAGCAACATTTCAGTGTAGCTGCATCATTTTCACTGCTTTTAGAATCCAGTTCTGTGTCCCAGACCTGCTCTTTCACTACTGAGGTGAGAAAAGAAACTGAATTTAGTCTACAAAAGCAACTAGGATTCAATAAAAATGTGCAGTTCTCGAGGTTATACAGTGATGTGTATAGCAGAGCTGAATTGCACCCCCATAATGGCACTTAAAAGGAAAACTTGCATCATTAATCATCCCTTCCTTTCACACTCTTGACATGTGAGACAAGGGAATCTACGTGTATCTGTGAACAGACAATAAATATAAGTGCTTTCCAGATTAGTCCCAGAAGAACAGAATGGATCTCTTTAGGAACACATTTACCAGTCGTCACTCAATTGCCTAAAATAAGCCAATTATTATTGTTTTACATATATAAGAGCATGCCAATTAGAGAAATGTCTGCTTGGCTCTATTCATAATATTTGCAATGCAGCTTATTTAAAGCGTTGCAAGAGAACTTTTTACACTCTGATGTCTTTCAAACAAGATTTTGAGAGTTGTATGTCATTGTTTGTTACCCATGATTAAAAAAAGGAACATTTATGGCCCCAGTGGCACAAAAAGAAGTCCATATAAATAGGTTGTTCAATTAGAATTAGAATTCAACAAGCAATTTGTAAATTGTGATGCATATTAGCTGCTGCCGCAGAGCTTTTGAGTTTAAATCCATCTGAAATACATTAAATAATATGATGATGGATGCAGACGCAGATGAGGACAATCAATTTAAATATTAAATATGGTGGTGTTATTGCTTGATTATTAATGAATTTCCAGTTTAAGACATTATGTATAATAAAGAATTATATAGGGATCAAAATTATTTTATCTCCTACATCTTTTATGTGATTTGGTGATGAAAGGCAAAGGAAAAGGTCCAATGTAAAAGAAAAATAAACACCTTTTACATTAAAAGGGCTTCTCACCAATTTCAGTTACTATGATCTCTTCTTATACCTTCAGATTTTATGCATGATTCTGTCCTTCAAGGGTTTTATCTTTGGATTTTTGATTAGTTTTGCAAAATGCAATATTCACATTATGAAAAACTGTTTAAACTGTTGACATTTACAATTTGGCTTTTTTTCAGAGCTGGTTTATATCTGAGATGTTCATAAGGTGCTCTCATGATGTTCTGGTCTAGTTTGAACACGGCACAAAGTCTCTTTTAGGTCACTGAAAATGTGGTGAAGATAAATCCTGCAGATCAACCATTGTCAGAGTTTAATGTGTAGGTATGTTTAGTGTGATTTACATTGATTGTTTTAAGTTTCAAGTTTAAAGTTTATTTCTTTATAAAGCGCCAGTTCATGAAAAAGTAATTTCAAGGCACTTCACAGAAAATTAATTATAAAACATTTTCTATCTAAGGAACCAGCCGATTTTAATTTTAAACCACAGTGGACTCTACTTTATGTATTATGTACACTGCATATATTTCAATTCAATGTATTTATATAGTATTAGTTCACAACAGAAGTCATCTCAAAGCACTATACAAAATCCAATTCACATCAACAGGTCCTGATTCAATGCAAGTGTGATCTAATCTGATGCAGTATAGTATTATACTATCAGCAACCTCTAAACAACACAGTCAGGAGCTTCTTCAAATCTGCTGCAACACAGATGTTACAGCAGATCCTTCCTGTCCAAAGCTAGAACCTCTCTAATGTCTCTCTGAAGAAACACTGAGTTACAACAACATATGCTTTCCTTTTAGGGATTAATAAAGTATGAATTGAATTTGAATTTGAATAGAATGACAATTAGTAAAAAGTTGCCTTTCAAAGAAAAGCAGCAACTAAAAACTGGTGACAGTGGAGATAACGATGAAGAAACCTCCAGCAGACGAGCTCAAGACGAGCGACCTTCTGCTTCAACCCACAGGGAGGAAAGAGACACAGCCAATAAAAACTTGTCACATTAAATATCACTCTCCTTTTTGCAATTTGGATCTTCTTTCTCACTAATTGTCAGTATGTTTACATGCAGCAAGAGAAATTCGAATTATTGCCTTAGTCTGACTGAAATTGGACTTATGAAATGCATGTAAAATTCAAATTTCTCTTCATGTAAATGGAAAATTTTGAGAAGCTGAGCTATCTGGAGCTAAGCCCCACCCCCACTGGAAATGACGCAGAAGTGGTAATCAATAGTGATAATGTCTTCACCATAAGACTCTGCATGCATCTCTGTACTGTGCTGCAGCGTTGTTGTCATTCTTTTTTTTTTACTCCATTTGCTTCACTCAAGTGTTTCTTTGTGTGACGCGAACCGGAAGAACGCCTCATGAAGGGTTGCATGTCGCCACCTACCATAGAGGTGGAGAGTGCACATTTTTCAGCAATTCGCTTTTCAGAATGACATGTAAACTGGGACTGAGCTCTCAACAGGGGGTTCATCCATTAGTTTGATTTCTGCCAATAGCTCAATTTAGATATGCATGGAAACTTACTGAGTGCTGGTTAAAGTAGCCCACAGATTCTTAGAATTTGCTGAACAATGCACAGTAACCTTACAGTAACACCGTTTTGTTTTTTTCTGTAGCACTCAGCAGCCTCCACTTTCAGGAATATGTGCCCAAAAACTCCTCAAGAACAGCTTGATGAACACATAACTAACCCAGCTCCAAAAATCAATAGCAATTTGATCAGGTGCCTACGGGATGTGCTGGCAAGAGCCTGATTCATGGAGGCCCAACCCTGCAGCCCCCTGTTTGTGAAGAATCTTGTTGTCAGGTTGCCAGACACCACAGGACACACCCTGAGTTTCCATGCCTATGCTCTGATAAGTCAAAGCCTATTTAGCAGCATGCAGGGGGTGGCTGTAAACATTTGCATCAAATGTATGAGTTAGTGCTCTACTGCCTGTTTAAAAAAACACTAAAATGCATGAGAGATGCTGAAATCC
The DNA here is from genome assembly GCA_006937955.1 of Pachypanchax playfairii. Lineage (NCBI taxonomy): Eukaryota > Metazoa > Chordata > Actinopteri > Cyprinodontiformes > Aplocheilidae > Pachypanchax > Pachypanchax playfairii. Next base: position 2,080,763 of record SSNP01000063.1, read on the forward strand.
TGTGAGGAAGATGTTAGATGGCAGAGTAAAGTCACCAGATAGAGCCTAGTATATGAATAAATATGTAAATGCAAATAGATCAAACATAAGCAAATTAAAGGAACATCTTCACCAACCTGCAAAACAGGTGTAGCACTTTGAAAACACACACACAAAAAAACTCTGCTGAAAAAGAATTACTAGCTAGATCTGCTGCACAAGCTCAGACTATTCTGGAAATGTTTCCAGGGGCCACTAAAAGGGGATGGACAAGCTCAGACATGCCTGTTGTTGTCATGGCGACACATTAAATCAACTGAAATTGTGTATGAATCACTGGCGTTAAGCAAACATATGGATTTTCCTGCTGTTTGCAGAAGTCATGCAATGATCGGTGGGGTTGATAAACTGCTAAATGGGAACACCAGGTTAACATCACAGATCTTAGATGAATCACCGCAGTAAAATGATCAAAGCACACGGGTATGGCATCAAGCAATATTATGTTGTGCAAATATAAACAAAGAACAATGGTGAATGTTTTGTGATGCAAATGTTCCCCTATCCTCATTCTCGTCCAGCTCAAGCATCTAGGTCAATATCATGCAGATGCACAGCATATCGATGAATTTCTGCTTTGAAGCAGCCAAAATGTTGTTTATGCTTTAAATGACTGTGTTGAAAGTACATGTGTTTCTCAGCAGTAAACAGAGGCAGCTCATTCATTCTCCCCCTGAAGAGAAAAAGTCTGAGCTGGAGGCTAAAGGTGCACTTTCAGGGTATTTTCAACAGCATTCAAGCATCTGCTTGTAAACCAGCAGCTCACTCAAGTGTGATAAACAGGGTTTCTCTCTCTTTTTTCCACTCTTTGCTTCTAAAATAAATTCTGTGATTTTAACTTTTTTCCACACCATACATGATGGAGTAAATCTTTGTCAGTATAAGTCTCACTGTCAAACAAGAGTCCATGACTCTGAAAACAAGGTTGGCAGCTCAAAATGGAAAGCAAACAGATTTATTTTATCATCTTCTTACTTATTTAGGAAAATATCTAAAGTGATTTAACAAATGCACAGAAATAGTTGTTGTACACAAGTTTAATGTGTTAGAATGGAAATCTTGTCCTGACCTTTATGAAAGGATAAGGTCCATTAACCAACACGCCTCGAAACCAACCATCAAAGGAAAAGAGAATGACAACCATTTAAACAATGCAGTTGGCTAATGAAAGCTGTGAAGAATGAGATTCAAATGTTGGAATCACTGCAAGCGCAGCACAGAGGGCAAACAAAAGGATGAAAGGTTTTCTATGTAAGACCTGTAACTGATGCCACGTTAAGAACCATCTGTCTTATACTTGTCCCGGCTGTCATATCTGATTTTAATCCAGTGAAACACAACACAACTGGGACACACTGCTTCAAGCTGTCCACTTACGACGAGACAAACATTCAGTTCAAACCATTTAGGAGAGATAGTTAAAGAAAATAACTGGTATTCTGTAGAAAACAGATATATTGTTATCTTAAAGTTTTATTCTTGTGTCTCGCTATTCTGGATCTTAATAGTTATCATTGGAGCTGGTGTATATTTACATCAATCTTGATCAGATTATTATAGGTTGTAGTATTACTGAGAAAATACCATTTGTTAAATCTACAGGGTAAAGGCACAGCCATGATACAAAAGGTAAAGCCAGAACATGGATGATTTTTGCAAGGATCTTCAGGTGCTTATGGAGGATGCTGTGGACTTGTCTTCATGCATGATACATTGATGATGGTTCTAAATTTGCACAAAACTTCTGTAATGATGATGTGGTGATTTATCACCATGCATGTGGCATATAAACATCTTTGATGGAGGGTGTGAGAATGTAGTGGAAGTGGTGGTCACTTAGAAATGGTCCATAAGCACCATCTTGGCTTTGTGGTGAAGAATATAAATCAGGACTGGCATTGCTGCACTCATGTTCAAGCTACAAACCCATCACACGTTGTCATCATGCTAGCTTGATTTTCTAGTCACTGCATTCTGATACATTTCAAAAGACTTGTACCAATGTGAGTCCTAGGGTTTATATAGTATGACCTTTAAAGTTATGACACATACAAATGGCTGCGAAGACCCTACAAATAAATTTTGGATTTGGAACATATCATTATATCAATTTTCAAAGGGCTGCGCATGCCTTAAGAACAACTAATGTTGTTTGTGAATCCCATAATCCTACAGTTTTTTGTAGTCACAGTAGTCACCTTGTGACTCACCGTCCTGCTCATGTAACAGAGTCTTGTACTGGCTGTAGACGTGCTGTCTCTGTATCCATGGCTGCACCCACCAGCGTTGCCATCTTCTATCCAAATCCTCCTGCAGCTGCTAGACAAAAGCAACGGTTTCAACTGCTGGATCTTCTCCTTTGTCCTGCAGCTATGGCCAACGTACATCAGAAAATCCTCTCATTTTCTCAAGAATATCTCAGGTTGCTATTGTAAATTGACCGGCAGTTGTACCATATTCATAAAAAGGTTGCATGAATGTCTATGAACTCCAGATTAGAACCTTTGTTCCTAGGGAACGTGCATTTATAGACTGGGGTTAAGCCACAGAACTTGGGAATATCATGTGGGTTTCTTTCCACCTTTGTAGCATAAAGTGAAGTCTGAGGAGATTTTTTTGTTTTTTAGCCTTCAAACCTTTTCTGAGAGAGGAAGGTTAGGATGAAAGGATTTCATCTTTAAATTTTGAAGTCACTACATATTGTACCCTGAACCTTTTAACTTGTGATTCTCAGCTGGTTGTTTTATATACAAACCCACAACTCTTTTCTCATCAGCAACAGAAGCTGCAGAAGCTGTTTTTTTCAGAGCGTCGCTGATGAACACAGTGGAGTTTGTTGTTTATTGGCTTTACTTGAAGGTCAGAGTTAAAATATGTCAGTAAGTAAATAGTTAACAGCAACTAACAGGTAAATACTTTAAACATGTTCAAATTACTTTTAATGTAGGATAATTATAATATTCATCAGAAAAAAAATCACCATGACCTTTTTTGCATGACCACCAAAACCAAAAATTCACCATAATGCATTCTATAGAACATGAATTGTTTCATACAGTATATCTGAGTTTAATCATCAGTAATTGAATATAACTTGAGCCTGTAATCCTTACTGCAGTGTAACAAACCCTTAGCTGTGAGTGAGAAGCAGGGTGATGCTGTTTTGTTCACACACTGCCTTCTTTTAGGGTTCTACACTGTGTTCTTTTTGGGGTGTGATATTTTTTACATTAAAGCTATAGTGCGTAACTTCTGTCGCCCCCTAACGGAATTTTGCGTTATTACAACAATGAAGCTGGCGCTTCCATATGACGTACGCCCACCGGTCACCCCCCTCCCCCCAACCGCTATCCCTCTGCCGCTGTGATTCGCGATTCCACAACATTTTTATTCTGTTTGAATAAGGACAGCTGTTGAAAAAAGATGGACTCTTCGGAAGAGGTAATTATTGTATTTTTTATTTATTTTCCACAGAAACGCAAATAGCTTATTACAAACGGGAGACAAGGTGCCTGCTAATTTGTAACTGACAGGTTAGTGAATGATCTCCTGCTACGAGACTCTCCGCTCGTCCTCCCCCTCCCTTCTTGTTGTGATGTAAAAGACGTAATTTCCTGCGCGCCAGCGCGGGAATGTCGCCGGTCGACACGCAAAGTAAAAATGATATATATTGAAAAATACTGTGAGATGTTTGAGGAGCCGATCGGCTTAATCTGCATTGTGTCATCTCCTCTAATAGTGGCTTGGCTGAAACGGACATTCACGGACATATAAAAGTTACGCACTATAGCTTTAAAATACATGAAACATTCCTCAAACTGCAGCTGCACACAAACAACAAGATATTTGTTTCCTGTAGTACTTATACTATGACTTCCAGATGATTGTTCCTCAGATTTAGAGGCTGTGTACTTTTTGTTCAGGTGGGGATACGTCTTCCTTTCTTTTTTCCTCATGGAAGATATGAGTCATTTAGTGTAGCTTCAAGATCAACTGAGGTTACCAAAGAGCAAACAAATAGAGCTGCTGCATAGCCCTTTAAAAAAGCACATTTACTGGAACTCATTTTTCAATGGTGCAAATATATACCTTAAAATATAACCTTCAGCTGATTTGTGTTAATAAACACTTGCCTTGACTATAACCCCGCCAAGCATGATCAGCTTACCCACTGAAAAACCCACTGTGCTCTAATTCAAGCAAGGTAAGCTGGGTAATTAGGTTATAATTGGCTTGCTTACAGTCAAATGACTTCTTTTGGCACATGCCTGTTCCTTATAGCTCCTATTAGACAGTAATTAGTCCTGAATCTACTCACAGATAAACAAAACAACGTCATGTATTCATACATATGTCTGCCACTTGTGTTACATGTAAAAGTAAAAATAAAAAAAAGATAAGAAATCAAAATTCAACAGACGTTTATCTGCCACAATCTGTTTGCTTCTCCATCCTGATGGCTGTTAATCCTGAAGCCAAACAAGATGAGGTTGCTTATATGACTGAGCTTCGTACCCTGGAGACAAAACGCATCAGTGATTCAGAGCCTTTTTTTTTATCTTGTTGTGTGTCTGTCTGTTGTGAATGCACATCAGCGACATAAAGTGCATTAAAAATTTTAATATAGCAGCAAGGTACAATGGTGTATCAGGGCCACTATAGATAAATAAATAAATAAAAACATGAACAAACAGAGCAGGGGTGAACGAGTGTGAGAAAACATACTCCAACCTGTTAGAAGACACTATTTGCATTGATGCACTTCTTTAAGAAAGTATTCAGTTATTCAGAAGCAACAACATCCTTCTGAATCACAATATAAGACGGTCATAGAATAGACCAGGTCTTATCTCTTTTTTCAGACAATTGAAGGAGGTTTTGCCATAAATTTACCCCATACACCTCAGATAATATCCAGATATCCTTTTTGTAAATTGAGGACTTTAATTTTAGAGAATTTTAAAGAGGTCCTACCATTAAGAGGGTTTTTCTGAGGTTTCTGTTGAATATTTTAGCTCCACAGGTGTTCTTACCTTCATAGTGGGTGTGAGAACAGGTCAACAACTTCTCTTTCAGTTTTTATCTCTCAAACTACGCAGGTGGTGATAACACCCGAGTTCGAACGGTCTGTATCTGTTTCGTCACAACTCCTTTGTTCGTTAGTATTCGGCAGCTCCCGCAGTTGAAACCACGCCTAGCATGCTGCTGGCTAAAAGCTGTAGCATAAGACGTATCAAACAGGAAGAGAGAACGACTGATGTTGCCATGCACAGCGGGGTAGGAAACAGTATACCTTGCTCTGATAGGCTAGTTTGTTAGCCAATCTGAGTCCAGCAAATTCAAATAATGAATATGAACGAGCTGCTGCTTGAGGCCTGATGGAAGGAGCCAAAACCACCCAAATTTTAATGCAGACAGATTGAAAGGTTTGTTAATCAGTGTTTCCTAACGTTTTTTTAGATATAAAATGTTTCATATTACAGATTAATACTTAAGAAATAAACACAAAGTCATGAAATTTGTATGAAATGACTTCTTTAATAGACCCAGTATAGACTTCAGCAATTTTGTCTTTAAAACTTCAGTCCTGGAAGTTTTGACATTCACTCTTGAAACTATAAACTCGTAAGATTAGAAGACATCAAAGTTTGTTCTCATTAATATCTACCTTTTAATCAAGGAAAGTTGTATTTTGTTTTGCAAATTTAAGACTTTCAAAGTTGTTTTCATACATTATTAGGAAAACAAATTCATTCTGAAATCTTTCTCAGCATTGATTTTTAATCTCCTGTGGCCTAAATACACAACCATGTCTTGATGACCCACTGCAATGCTTCAAAAATAACAGCTTTCATATCTGAATATTGAAGGTAAAGAAAATACTATAATTACATGTTAAAGCTGTGATACCTGATCAAAAAGAGTTTTTAATAATAGATACAGTCCAAATTAGTAATCTCATGAATGCTGACAAAAAGTTTCACAAGTTATAACACTGATTGTGTCTTGATGCATAAATATTTTTAATACCTGTAACATCTGCACCGCTAATCTGCAATATTTCTAGGTCTTTATGCGATTTTTATCTTTTATTAACATTGCCAATCTGGACGAAAGGATCCAAACAGTCTTTTAAAAGACAAACAAGTGTCCGAGGTGCACAAAGCACTCATTAACACTCATAACGTCTCATTTTTGTGCTGCACTTCTGGTTGACCTGGTTCACCACAAAGTCAGAGTCATATCACAGTGCTGGATCTCAGCAGGCCTGCAGCAACAGTGCGGTATTATTGTCATGCCAAATTGCTCATTGGCAGTTAAACACATCAGTGATTGTCTAATAAAACAGTTGTGGTTATTAAAACAATATATTATTAATATTATTTTTGTCTTTGCACTTGTTTTATCCTGAGAAGTAACATAAACCTAAGCTAAAATGTGTAATTTAATGAACAGGCTTAAAGTCGTTTGTACAAGAGATGTTTCGCGACGCGACAGCTGAGTGTTGTATGTTTGACTTGCTTGGATGGCCTCTGCCCTGATAACATTTACTTTGAAAACAGGTGTGGTTGTGTGTTTATGGGAGGAGAGATAGAGACTAAGATAGCTCTCAAGTTTGAAAAAAAAAAGAGCTGGAAAATTGAGGTGTACTCTTTGTACTTTTGCCATATTTTTACCTCCTAATCTGCGTGTTGGATTTTGCTTCATCTTTGCAGCTGCTGCGAGTCCCTGTCCTCTTCTCTTATCTTGAGACTGAAACTGTCTCTGTTTTCCAAATTCAACACACATGCACCTGGAGCACACTAAAAACACATTTCTCATTCAGTTTGCACTGTCTGCGACTATATTCGCTCATGAGATAGCTGCTCGGCAAATGATAACACAAACAACATCGTCTTATATGCATGCAATTTCAAAACTGGATTGCTACATCATGCAAGATAAGTAAAGAAAAGGATGATCTGTTTTTTATGATCACACAGTGGTCATGGCCACAGTCAAAGTCTGTGAACCATCTAAGCAGTTTGCCATTCATCACTAATGCTTTCAATCACCGAGTGCAGCTGAAAACAATCCCCTCTGTGAAGAGTCTTGGGTAAGTGGATGCATTGTTGATTACCTGTAGCCACTCATAATACAAAGGCGCAGCTGTTTACTCTTGGTTCTGTCTGTGGAGACATTATTCTCTTCTCAGAATAAAGAGATCGAAAATGTGCAGGGTTAAAAAATACCACATGCAACCCTGCAGAAATGCATGTTAAAGATTTGCCTGGAAATGGTTTCTTCAACTTCAGCTGAAGTAATTTGTTCACAAAAGCACAATCAGTTTTTTTTTTATTATTTTTTAAAAAGCGAGTAATGATCATTTATTTTAAATTTCTCCACAGCAGTTCGTTGTTTTTTATTTTTGTGTTGCTGAAGATGAGCCAAACGGTTCCTGCAGCCTGAAGCTGCAGGTTAAGAATTATGCGTTCCCTTTAGAGCTCACTGTATGTAAGTGTTCTTCATGGTCGTTTGTGCTTGTGGAGAGATTCATTTTCCCTGTGCAGTATTCAAACATGAGTAACCGTCCTCTCTGGGGAGTTGATGTTTATCCTTGGATCTCAAATTCCCCCCCTTCCCAAACAGGGCATGACTGACCTGGAAGAGTACAGATGCCTTCTTTATTCTGCTACTCCAATCTCTCAGGACGGGGCCGGAGCAGCTGAAGAGATGGGGAGGAGTTGTTTTTCCTTCTTTTTCTTCGGAAGGTGATGGAGTTGCTGTTTGCATTTTAACATTGTGTCTGTTTTCTTCATTTCACTGTATCCAGTTCACTTCAATTGATTTCTTTTTTTCTGCATTTCTCCTCAAATGAGCAGTTTGCTTTTTAAACTTGATAATGAGTTTGGCAAAATGCCAATCTGCAACTTCTGCATTTGTTTGAGTTTTGGTGGATCTGTATGCAAAAGAGGACAGCGGGATTGTTCTGTTAAATTACTTCTCAATGGCTCGGCCTGCAGATTAATGCTGCCCATTTAAATTAAAGACCATACAACTGTAAGAGTGAATGGGAGGTTAAATAAACTGCTCTGTCACTGTCAGTGCATGTGTGGGTTATAGACTGAAATTTGTCACTGTGCTTTTGGACAAACACAAAAGTCCCCCTCAGGGAAAGGAACAAAGGGGCAGGTGCAACTTCCTTCTCTCATTCACTTCTATGGAAAACTGACACTGCCAGTTACAAACATATGAGCTCGCATGCATGCAACAGGGCACCAGCTTGCATTGCATCAGCTAGAATATGTAAAGAAAGTAAACCTTTGAACAACGTGTTCAGATAGTTTGGGCCAACATTATCAACTTCACAGCAAATGGAAGCAAATAGTAAAATTCATTCTCTACATTTCTGTGAAATTTTATGAAGCTTTTGTAAATAGCTGTTTATAAGAAATCATATTGAAGGAGATTGATTAGTTCTGATTCAATCTTCAGAATAAAGTTTCATGTGAACAGTATTTTATAAATCTTTGCTTTTATTTTTGTATTGCACAGTTGTCACAGGAGGAGAAATATCACGACATTCTTACCAGAACTGTTGCACTCTGCAGCAGCCAAACGCTGTAGCACCTCAAAGATTTGTGTTTGCAAGTAACCAGATAATTCTGTACACTGCATAAAAAAACAAACGTGTGAGACACTGAGAGTCATGGATGAAACAACATTTGTATAAGAGAGAATGGAGAAAAACTTATTTAATAACAAATGACATTAGAAAAATTGACTCATGGCAGCAATTTCAAGCTAATTCAACAGCTTTCATGCTGCTAACGTGCTCAGCACTAAAGAGATGCCTAGTTTTTGTCCCCCCCAAAATAGCCGTTTAGCTTGTTACCATTTGTTAGATTTGACTTTAATGTCTGATGAAGCAAAAGAGGAAAGTTACATCTGAACCAGAATTATTTAACAAAGTTGTAGAAACTTTGCAATGGTGGACATGCTTATTTTAGAATTTACAGTTCTCTGCATGGACTATAAGTCTCACATTTAGTGAGGAGCCTTCTGTTTGACCTTCAGTATCAAACACCATGCTGAAAAGGAACCGCCTCTTTTCCCACCTTTGTAAGCTAAACATCTGATTAAAGATCAGTAGCAGGTTTAGACTTTCTGTTAAAGCAGTACAAAATAACTTTTACAACTTTAAGCTACTGTTTTAAGTGGATACTCACCGATAAACATGTTCATCTTCATATTAGACACTCTGTGCACCTCCGATGGCTTTACAATAGACTTAATAACTTCAGTAATTCAGGTCTCAGCCTGAAGTGGTGTTCTGAATATTTATGCTGCCCTGAAGAAAAATGCCGTCATAGTTCGAATTTACAACTTATTTTATCACGATTTCCTTAGAAGTTTACACAGTATTCTTGTTTATGGCGAGTGTGACCTGTTAGTTATTTAAGCATAGTTTTATGATCCTTACCTGATATTTTTTATATAAAAGCCCTCTGGGTCCTTATCAGCCTTTGTTGGGTCCTTCTCCTCTGGGTGTGTCCATGTCGCTCTGAAAATACAAAGAAAGTAAAAATAACATCATATTTAGTGTTCCTGTCCTGAGAGAATTTATTTGATAGATTAAATGTATTTATGGAAAAATATAGAAACAAAAATAAATAATAAATCTGTTTATTAAAGTCAAGAATGTGGAACGGCACATTTGCAGAAAAAATCTGTAGCACATCTCAACACATAGCATATTTCTGCCGAACACCGTTTCCTGCGGAAAAGTTATTCAGTACTGCTTTAAACTGTATGAAAGTTTGAGTATATTGTAAGTAATGTCAAGGTCTCACAGATGACCAAAATATTTTTATTTTTTTTACTGAACTCATTTAATTTTTTTGTTTTCAAATGAATAATTGTCCATATTCAGTAATTGTTTCTAGATATTTACTGTTTTGAATATTTATCTGCATACCACTAGTTTGGACTCACATTCTTATTCAATTGAATAAGAATTGACTGGCAGTGTGTGTTATACACAAATATGGGTAAAATAAGTTTAAGCATAATAATCATGTATTTGTCTTGTTTTCTGTCAAGAGGTGATTAATGTTTAAAAAATGATGAGCTATTTTTCTTCAAGGAAGATAAACTGCCTCAAAATCCTGGATCTGCACCTACTCATCGACACAAACCAGCTGTCATGTCAGTTGTTTATGGCTTCCTTCCCGTCAGGGATAGGTGAGGTGATTTTTTTGACTTTGTTAAAACACATAGCTTCATCAAGCTGTTTGCAGAGCAGCTGTGGACTCTACAATGAGCAGAACATTGATATTTAGGATCATGTTTCCTTTTACCGCAGACTGAAATAGCAGTTAAAGATCGACTGTGAAAGCAGCAAAGAGAAAACTGATAAGGCTCAGCCATCAGTCTTGCAGTAAAAAATCGATAATCAAATCCAATTATGTTAAATTTTATTCAAAAATGGGAAAAGTCCAATTTAGCAATAAAAGGACACTAACGTTATGAATAATCTTTTTTTTATCACATCATCACCTGTTCAGTGAGGCAGAAAACAGACAGATCAAACAAAAACCCATCTTGACTTTCTCCTACAACACAGCTGGTTGCCCCTGAAAAGACCCATGGCCAATAGCTGTTTAATAAAAACCCTGTGATTATGACTCACCATCAATTATTGATGGCATGTGGGGCTGGTTTTGTCTGGATCAGTACTAATGTTGCACTGGCTGGACAACAGTGCTTCTGAGAAGTAGCTTTGTAACCTGTGGTGGCTGGCTGTTGTTTTGTTTGAGCATCAGCAGGTGGCTTGCGTCCTCAGGTTTTTGTTGCTTGTGAACTTGAGCCTTTTTGGCACATCAGTGGATTCCCTGGAGACTTGAGTGATCTGGCTCAGCTTTCTGTGTTTAGATCTAGTTGCATCATGGATGTTTTTTATCCTAGGCCAGCGTTGGTACAGGAGTACGCCGACACGATGGGCGCTCAAGAGAAACCTTAATTGGTTTTTATTCATAATGTCACAGGGTTATATTGCTGTAATCAGCTTGGTCAGAAACATACGAACAATAAGCCTTTATCAGTTTCTCTAGTCAGCTGCAGCAGCAGTTTGTTACATGTATTATTTTTCTCTTGACAAGCAGAACTACCTCTCACAGACAACAAGTATGCATGTTATTTGCTGCCTGCACCCACACCAGCTGCTGTTAAAATGAAAACATCTGCTCATTCTTGGTTTACTTTTGAACCTTTAAAACTAGGCCAGGAGGGTTAATTATAGGTTTGGAAATTTTTAACTAAAGATATACTGCGCTACTTCTATCCCCCCCGTCTCTCTCTCTCTCTGTTTTCTGTGCAGCTGAAGATTTCGTGCCAAAGACAGACTTAGATGCTTTTCAATACATTGCTGTGTCCTCTTTTTAAAGACTGGGGCATTGCTTGTGGGTATGTATGTATATNTGAATGCTTGTTGTGGGTATCTCAGAGATTATCTCAAATAAATGTTATTTTCTGGATCAGTTCCATACCCAATCGTTTTAGTAATTTAAGTTTAACATGGATCAATAAGGTTGGATTTAAATGGCAACACAATGAGCTTGAAAATTGTGATAGTTGGAAAAATTACTGGCTCATGTTAAAGTGTATTTCTGTGTATAAGTTATAAATAATTAATTTCCCATCCATTGTAAATAGCTTCCAGAAGGACCTTAGTTTGGAGACAGAGATTAATTCTGACTGAACTCACGAGCTCACAGCTGGTCTGAGCAGAGCTTGGCCTGATCAGGATTTCTGCTTTCTTTAACTCCAGTCACACAAATTTTAAAGTGTTTTTATTCAAATGTCATTTCATAAATCTTTACATTGATGTTAGTTTTGAATTACATGGTGATTTAAAAATATTTCTTTGGTTACTGACAAGAGCAAAACGCTGGAACAGCTATAGTTCTGATGGTGCAGACCGTAGAACTCCCAGTCAGAGTTTCATAATGTTTATGAAGGAATTACTGTTTAATGCTAAATTGTACTGTAAAGATTTATGAAACAGCATTTTAAAGGAATCATAACCTGAAATTTTTACTTTTCCACATGAAAATGTTTATATTATGGTTTCCTAATGATTTTACACTGACTGGAATGCCTATTTTTAAAAGTGGAGCTTTTGTTCACCCCTGGCTTCTTCGACCAGCCCACGTGCACCCCATGTGCACACGCACTCATGCACCAGATCTTAATGTTTCCCCCGTCTTAACGTCAAACTGGCAGGATATACCACATATGGACACCACAGACCAATAAAGCTTTGGAGAAAAAAAAAAAAAAAGAAAAAAAGGACACTGCAGACCAATGCTGCTGCAAGCCCGCCCCTCCCCTCTCTCCCTCTTATTCAGTCAAGCACTGCCATTACTGAATCTGTTTGGAAAATGAAGAAACGAGGAGCACATGTGATTTGCTCTGTTGTTGACTGCTAAAGTCAACAAACAAATACAGTGGTCGACGGTTATATGCACAACACTGCTGGGCACGTTCCTGCGTCATAGAGAATCCATACGCTTATATGCACAGTGCCAACGCATATATGCACAAAACATTTGGAGGTATCATACATGCATCTCACTAAATCTCGCTGTTTCTCACTAGTTACTTGACTGTACACCTCCACTGGTGTTCTCACACACACCGTCGCTGTCATGTGCCTGGAACTAGACTGCTCTGGCGTTTACGCACGCGTGTCTGGCATGTCTGCCTGAAACTGTCAGACGGTCGCCAAAAAATAATCACCGACTTCTTCAGTGTGGAATAGTGTCGCATGTAACATTAGTTCTAGTTTTTATTGCCCAATCATGAGTTCTTAATATCCGATATAGAAAACCGTTCTGTTCTGTTACTAACTGTAACTTAATCTGTGTCGTTACCGTCGTGTCCATGCGTCTGTTTACTTATAGTGTCATAGTGGATCTGCTCTACGTGTATATAACTCAGTCTGTTTGAGAGTTTTATTCTCCTAATACATTGTAATTGTGTTATTATATAATTTCTGATTATCTGTTATTAATACCAAACACTGCTATCCGTGTTTACAGTCCAAATGACCACCGACGGATGATTGCACACAACGCTTATATGCACAAAACTGCTGGGCTCCGAGGTCGTGCATATAACCGTCGACCACTGTATTTTTGGTTTCCCAACATCAGCCCAAGCTACGAAGGACCAACAATCAGAGACTTGCCTGCAATTCAAACGGTAAGGCTGGGGTCTTATTAATCTACCAATCAACACGTCCCTGATTTGCATTATCATAATGACCATCCACTACAAAAGGCACCTTTTCTATTTGTTTTCACTTGATTTTTTTCATGGCATGTACAATAATTATAGAGTGTGGGTATCCACAGTAATAACAGGTTATGACTCCTTAAAAGAACATTTTTAAAACATTTTTATAAAGATAAGAGTTGTTTTAAGATGGCACCAATCTACTTTGTTCTGGCCCTGCTAACTAGCTGCTAGCTTGGCAATCTGTTTAGAGCTAACTTGAACACTGAGGTTACTCAAACTGCTCTCTACTACAGGTAAGCTGGTAATAGTTAATATTCTTCCTAAATAAATCTATATCAAAAGATCTGAACTATCACCGTAAACATTTTGAGTTCAAGTTAAAACATTGTATCAACATGATCTTTAGCTCCAAAAAGAGATTTTTGAAATAACAGATGCATCCAGGTTTTTTTGGTACTTTGTAAAGGTGGGTTTTGCTATCTGAAAACATCCTTACACTGGGAATACTGCAGAACAGTAAGTATTTTTATGTAAAAGACAGATTAATTTTACAGTCAAATCAATAATCATTCTACACAACCCCAACTGGATGCTTTTATCCTACTGATTGCCACTGCAGGTGCTTTAAATGGATTTAATGACTTCACCTGGACTCATCTGTTTGTTTATAAAGAAGAGGGTCCCTTCATTGCTTTCCTAAAACTATCATTACTGTAATATTCCTATTCTCCATCAGAAGTACTCCTGTTGCTGTTCCAGAGCTCAAAGGGATTTCTCATCCTCACTTGGGTACAGAGGGGGGAAGTAGGTCACAACAGACAGTGCCCTTGTTAACACAACATGTAAATAAATAGAACCATACCTACGCTGAACTAATCAGGAAAACAATTACAGTCCCATTTAAAATGTTTCACTGCACTGCTCTGAGGATGACAAGTAATTTTCCACTCTTTCATTTTATGTCTCACAGCATCCAGATGAGAAGATTAATGATGCCTTTCAATGGGATTTACAAATGCTACCTATCAAATGCATCGCTTCAGCCTGTCATCTCTGACAACAGTTGACACTATTAAAGCAGCTGGTTATTAATTCAGTTCCTATTACAAATCATTGTAGGATATAATGTTCTAGCTCCTCCCCAATGAGAGAAGAAGCATGAGTACGGCTAGTAGATTTGACATACATTTATGGTCCCATTTCAAACTGTTGTAACTTTAGTAGGTAGTATATCATTTCTATAGTCCATTGTTTAGTGTCAGGTGCTGCTTTTGCTTTTTGAGCTCCATTAGATCCTTCCACACAACATCAAATGGAATCGAACAATGCACACATTCAACACAACATATTTTGAATGCAGTCAAAAAAGAAGCAGAATAGTTTTTTTTTTTTTTTTTTTTTTTTTTAAAAAAAGGGAAATCACAGCATGTCAAATCAATTTCAGTCTGAGATGAGATCATGATTTTTAGTATATATGAAATTGTCAGGCGGTGAGGACATGGAACATTGAGGAGATAAAGAGAGAAGGAATGATGATCATGCATTTTGAATGGAGGCTGCCAAGACAAGAGAGACCCTGGCGAGTTGGGAGGCAATGTTGCTGCTTTACCCTCCTCCACGCAGGGCAATGAAAAATCCATCTGCATTGCAGCACAGCACAGTTTGATTTGCTTTGGAGCGATGCAGTTTTCTCTGAAGAGGACCAAACAGGGAAACCATCAGCATGAAACAGATGAAGATATTTGAAAAGTCAAATCATTTTTATTTTACTCAGAAGTCTGTAGCGATCAGCAAGGGTTCTGATTATGTTTGTGCATCAGAAAAAACTGTTCCTGTTACAGTCTTTGCTGCAATTGTCATATTGTGTATCAATGACATTGATTTGTTTCTTTAAATTTTGTCAGATTTTGCAGAATAGAAACTTTTAAAATCCATCAAAACAATTTACAGAGCAAAACCTATAGAAATGCTTGATCAGTGTGTGCACCTGCATCATCTTTTAATCCCTCCAGCATCATGTTTAATTGTAGAATGTTTGAACAAACAGAAGAGTTTTCTTAACTCAAACAGAACCTCACTTTAAAATGTGTTTTTATTCTTGTATTTCAGTTTTTTAATCCAAGACTTTTCATTCCAAAGATAAAAATGCCTTTTACAACTGTAATATTCTTTCATTAATGTTGTCTAAAAAAAAAATTCTGTTTCTGCATGCTGCCGTATTCTCAAATAATTCATAAGTCATAATTCAGTGACTTTTTTACTTCACTCCAGGTGTGTCTACGTCCAGATGTGTTTCATGTTACGAGACAAACTCTTGATTACATGCCTCATGTTTGTCAGGTTTAATTTGCCAACATGACTTCAGAGCAGAGTTCACTGGCATCTGGCCGAACAGCTGCACACGTGTAATTGCTTCTCCAATTAATCGAGCAGCAAAGACCAGACATAAACATTATACATGCACTTTGAAAGGGCTGGGACTGTTATGATGGCTTTTATTGTCTGCCACATTTGGGGCCTGTGAGCCATTGTAACAATTATATCAACACTTTGATGTATATTCCTTCAAACTAAACATTTAACTCATTCCTTACCACAAGAATTTGTGAAATTCTCATAGTGATTGATCTGTTTTGTTTTTTTTTTGCCTGCCATCTGAGACATGATGGTTCATTTAATCTAATTATATTAAAAATCACAGCTAAACATCATCTTAAACTTATGTGGGTAAAATTTTTATGAAAAATCCTGTAACTCATGAACTTTCTAAGAGCAAAGTAGCCTGGGAGAACCATAAAAGTGACCAAATTCCAACTTTTTATCTTTACCAGTTTTTTAGGTAAACAGCAGAAATATGTAATGAATGAACCCAGCTTTTCTTTTTTGGGGGTTGTTAATACAACTTGGAAAACAAGTAAGCTACTGTACAAGTCTGGTACAAGAAAGAGTGAAAATTTGGGTAGAGATATCCAGAAATCATTCAAATATTTGATCCAACAACACTTGAAAACTATTTTAGGGTGTTTCAACAGTGACAAGAAAAAGTATTTACCCCTTTACAAAGTTCTTCTATTTCTGCTTTTTTGTCATACTTCAAATCACCAAACAAACTATAATGTTAGACAGATATCACTATAAAAACAAAATGCAGTTTTAAAATGAGAATTTCATTTATTGAGTGAACAAAGCTTTCCAATGCGAAAAAATAATTGCTCCCTAAACCCAAGAACGTCTTCTGCCACCCCAGGCAACAAGTGCAATCAGGTGTTTGCAATTGATAATGGGTTTTTCTCATTGTTGTGCTTCTTATACTTCACAGAATTGTTTTAATTCAGCCACTTTGGAGGGTTTTTGACCATTTATTTATCTGTATTGTCACTGTATTCATTCATTTATTTATTTACCATTGTTGAAGAAATTCAGGTTACCTCATGTTCATTTGTACAAGCATGACACAGTGATGGATGATTATAACCTAAACATCTTGTTCTTGGCTTCCTCATCAACAAGGACTCAGATTAGATTCAAAATTCTCTCCAGGATGTTCTCAGAGTTCTAATGACATCCAGAATTCTGATAATCTCACCATATCAGCATTATATCAACCAGGATTGTACTTCAGAGCCTCATTACAAATGTTCCAGCATTTGCCTGACTCTCTCATTTCATGCACGATTTTATAATAACATTTTATAAACAAAACTCCTTTTTTATAAAATTCACTTGCCTGACTTCTCTTTTACCAAAATTTTCCTGCCCACAGAATATTTTTCTAAAAGTTTTGGGGGAACATCAAGAATTTTGAAGCAGATACTTTGTGTTTTCTTTCTATATTTAATCATATTTTTCTCTATTCTTTCCCCTTTCTCTCTTTTTTTCTCTCCTTGTCTCCTCTGTCTTCTGTTGAAAGATACTTTCTTTCTTTCAACATGGCAACATTTGACAACATTTCTATTTTTTTGGTGTTTAAATTCAAAATAAAAAATGATGCAAATTTTAAAGCAAGAGTACAATGAGAATCCAGAGTAATATCCGATACAGCAGGATGTACTGACAGGAATCTCCTCTGGTTCTCTTTAGCTGAGCTGTAGCAAAAAAAAAAAAAAAAAAAAAAGGTCTGGGTATAAAAATAAATTGCATATTTTCTAATTTAATTTTATTTTGCATAAGGTTATTATTATGTTGGTCTTGATCAAGATCAGGTCTTTTCATTCCAGTTGCTACGAAAAACAAACAATCTTTTCCTTAATATTGCATAGAGCATGTTTACACCAGAAACAAAAATAATTCACTAGCAAAACATATTCAAAAGGCTGACGTTATCATTTGCTTGTACATTTCATGCAATTTTAATTAGTATTCTGATCAACACATGAAACAGAAGTCAAACTGTGTTTTTAATTAACCTATGCAAATGAAAGAACATTTCATGTTCCCTGTTTGAATTATTTGAAGGAGAAAAAACTCACTTAATGAAAAAGCTCTGTATGATGTGCATATTTTACCAACAACTTTCAAACATGACTTTGTAGGTTTATTCTGACCATTGTAAAAAGATTAATTACATTTTTCATCTGGTGTCAAAAACAAGGTTTTAAAACTCATATACTTTCAAAGCCTCAACATTTACATACTTTAATTTACTTTTGTTTGAGATTGATTGTTGGAGAAAATTCGTCTCATAATGGCTACAATACAATTTATCACTTGTTATGAGTAAATATTTTTGTCTAAACAAATAATAACTGATGCTGCAAGAAATATTACAATTGAAGACAGAAAATCATTCTTTTGATCATCAGCCATGTGATTGCACACATCATGCCCATAGCTTAAAAGTTGACACAATAATTGACTGTAGACTCAGAGACATGAATTGAATGAAGGCAGCAGCAGCAAAAATAAATACAACAGTTCTCAGAAAACCTTCGTAGCTCCTTGGCGCTGGCACTACACATCACGTCATCCTCCAGCTCAATGCCCAGAAACCGTAACACAGAGACCCACTTCACCCAGACCCCTTCTGAAGGGGGTATATGCAGGTATAAGAAGCAGGGAAGTGTGATCAGACTGGCCAAGATATACCAGGAGCTTGGCCCTATAGGTCTGTCTCATGTTTGTGTAGAATTTTTTTTTTCTCCCTTTGTTGTGTTGATTGAATTTCGGGAGAACTGATTTCAAGCCTCTATGACTGAAGTCCTGTGACTTAGTTCTTGATGAGCTCAGTATATCCAGTTATTTTCCTTGAGGACCTCAGACACCACTGGTGCTGGTTCTCAGGATTAATGTCCTGAATCTTTAAGAAGACTCCTTGTTCTTTGACAACATTTTGCTTCTTAACTAAAACTGATCTCTTAATTGATAGATAGATAGATAGATAGATAGATAGATAGATAGATAGATAGATAGATAGATAGATAGATAGATAGATAGATAGATAGATAGATAGATAGATAGATAGATAGATAGAGCACATACTGCTGTTACTTTAAACGATGTTATTCCAAACACTGTTTGTAAATGACCTCATTCTTTACTAGACTGATCACCAACAACAACTGCTTCTCAGAAAAGATCAGTAACACTTTTATGCAACAGAGCAACAAAATGCCAAAACATGAATATCAGGCAAGCAACACACTCAATTACTAGCACTTTTATGGTATTTTTGGAACATGTGTTGAATAATTGAATATTTAATGTTAGCTGCATTTACCTGTTTTTATAATCTGGTCAAAACAAAACCAGATGGATGATTCAACTGTTTTAAAATATGACACATTAAAACAAACGGGCTGTACTCTCTTTTACCATGTGTTATCTAAGCTGAACGTTAGAAAATAACTGGCAGTTTGCAATAAACCTTGGTTATAAAAAACTTCCAAAGGAGCACAGTTTGCTTATAAACTATTATTACCTGGCCAAAATTACACAAGTGACATACATAGTTATAGTTATTTTTGTCATTGCTATGGTCAGTTGGCTGTGGTGACCACCTTATAACATCGGGGCTACAAAAAGTTAATTAGTTTTTGATGCCCATCTAATGATTACTCTGACAGTTTCATTAAAGTCTGTCCAGTTGTTCATGAGACATTTTGTTGATAAACACATACACACAGTCAAAAGCAGAATCACCGTTTTTTCACCTTTTGGTGGTGAGAGATAATAACATGGAATTTACCTGCCAGTAACCTTGAATGTGTGACTGCAGTGTATTTGGACTGAAATTTATTCCAGTGTACAGGTAATAAGAAGTTTAGGACATGTGTAATTATCTATTGTAGAGTAATACCAAAACTCTTGAAGCTGAACCGGGTCCCTGAAGCATACCCATACATGACATACCGTGATTGTTCACACACCACACAAATAGATAAAGAAATGCATGTTTTATACAACATACTGTCTGTCTGTATGCCATAATGTGCATTATGCACATTGTATGGAATATTTGTATGCGATAATAATGATTATTCCCTTTCCGTTTGTTTAAGCATACACAGAAAGCAAAGAAAGTCTTGTAGTAGAAGAGATAATAGCTTGTGAAAGTTTCTCGAAGATAGCTATAAAAAAACATACACAAACACACACATACACATGCACCCACACACACAGGTAGGTAAAGTTTAATGCCTGTTTTTGCCCTGTGTGATCAGTTTTTAACACACTTTCACCCAGAGAATGAATCACTAAAAAGATTTTCAGCTTGGTGTTGAGTGACTCTTTAAAAAGCAGCCTGAGGCAGCCTGTGAGGGAAACTGACAACCTTCTTCTTCCTATGTCTCTTTTTTTTTAAACAGTGCTCCACTGCTTCTCTCATAAGCACGAAGGTAACATGGTTTTTATATAACTTTATTGAACTGATAGATTAACTGAGCAATATTGGAGATTTCTTGTCTAAATGGGCCAGCTTATCAACGGGTTTGTTTAAAATTTGAAGACAAAATGACAGAAATGCCTTCAAGCACATGTCTATAAAAAATGACAGTTAAATCACTGTGCTCTTTAAACCTAATGTGATGTGTAAGAATACATTTATCCCAACAATACAGACATTTTAGAAGTCTCCATAAAGAACACTGGTATATAACCCACCTAACATGCTTTGACAAGAACATTTGCGGGGTTTTTTTGTGTAGCTGAAACAAGAAATCTGATCATAGTCTATAAACAGGCTGCTCAGTCCTAATGTTGAGATAAAAAAGTTGTTTTTCATGTTTATTCATCTATATCAAAGGCTATAAAAGCAGATTTTTGTGAGGCAAGGTCATATGTCCAAGTGTGTTTGATTCAGACTCTCTGTTCATGGGGGGTGAATAATTATTGTCCATCACATTCACAGTTTAAACCCTTCTTTTGCAGTGACAGCTGGCACTAGCTGTGAAGAAAGCCCCGGGAACCTTTAGGGACCACCTTCCTTTGTTCAGTAAAGAATAAAAAGATCATCTCTCACCTTGTTTGACAGTTTTGTGATATGACACAAACACACAAAGAAGCTGTTGATGCACATGCAGAAAGAAATAAAAAAAAAAGTTCCTTGTTCTTTGTTGTTTTCAGGTGCCTTGACTTTAGTGGAAAAGCTAAAGTGAACAAATACATGTGGCACAGAAAATCTAACAAATTCAGCAAACTGTTTTTGAATTATAGTCCTGTGACAAGTTGACGTCAATTTCTGGCTCAGACTGTTGTGCAATTAGTGATAAAAATGTCATTTTTCAGTTGGAAAGGTGGACTCATTTTTTATTTATGATTTTCAGATTTTGAATCAAATTCAAAGCACAGAAACTAGGAAATAGGGTCAGTATTTTAAAAGCTTACTGATAATGGTGAGAGCTGTGGGTAAATGATATCGATGACTCAGGGACTCTAGGACACAGGATAAGGTAGTTAGCTGTGTCTCACATTAGATTAATTATTATCATATTACTTAAAGTTTACCTAGATGTGACTTCCTGATATATTTTTTGTCTTTTTAGGTTTTGAGAGGAGCTGAAGGATACAAGTGTGCCAGGAGGAGAAAGATGTGAAGCAGTGGTGGAGAGGGGGTGCAGGTGAGCTTTCATATAAGTGGATATTGGATGTGCAGATAAACCTTTTACATCACAAATTATTATCAGGAGATTTGAGATGGTCCATCCAGCTTCATAGGTAAGCAACACATTACACCAAGATTTCATAGATAAGAGACCAACGATTGCTTTAACTTCAGTGGTCTGGCTACAGTTTGTGGCTACAGTTAAGCTGAAGTAGCAGGTGAATGATGAATGTTGTTGAGCTGCAGGTGTGGCTTGCTGGAACCAAGATGAATGACGTATCTTCACAAGCATCACATGGAACAATCCAAATAACCTGTTGTTTCACAATCACAAAAATATTTTTTGTGGTCATGTCTACTAGTGTAGAAGAGCTCTTAAAAAGTGCTAATGAATGGTGATGTCTTATTCAATAAACTCCAGAACTGAAAGGTGGTATAATTTCTTATCTGTTGTTTTCATGAATCAGAGCTGTTTTGACAGTATAGAAGCAGCCTACTCAGTGACTTGTTTTTGCAAATGGCAAAACACTCATGTTGATACTGGTGTGTAGAAGCTGGCTATCAGAGTACTAACTCTCTGGTGTGCAGTTATTATTTTGCAGTAAAAGCAGCTTTAAAGTATTAAAGCTTGTGCTAGCCAAGCCTATACTGTCCTACACCAGTTTTCTGAATCTCAATCACCGGATGATAACGCAAAGGTTCCCAAAATCGACTTGTATATATCAGTTTTACTGGATTTCTTTCCCATACATACAGTGGGGCAAAAAAGTATTTAGTCAGCCACCAATTGTGTAAGTTCTCCCACTTAAAAAGATCAGAGAGGCCTGTAATTTTCATCATAGGTATACCTCAACTATGAGAGACAAAATGAGGAAAAAAAATCCAGAAAATCACATTGTCTGATTTTTAAAGAATTTATTTGCAAATTACGGTGGAAAATAAGTATTTGGTCACCTACAAACAAGTAAGATTTCTGGCTTTCACAGACCTGTAACTTCTTTAAGAGGCTCCTCGGTCCTCCACTCGTTACCTGTATTAATGGCACCTGTGTGAACTCGTTATCAGTATAAAAGACACCTGTCCACAACCTCAAACAGTCACGCTCCAAACTCCACTATGGCCAAGACCAAAGAGCTGTCAAAGGACACCAGAAACAAAATTGTAGACCTTCACCAGGCTGGGAAGACTGAATCTGCAATAGGTAAGCAGCTTGGTGTGAAGAAATCAACTGTGGGAGCAATTATTAGAAAATGGAAGACATACAAGACCACTGATAATCTCCCTCGATCTGGGGCTCCACGCAAGATCTCACCCCGTGGGGTCAAAATGATCACAAGAACGGTGAGCAAAAATCCCAGAACCACACGGAGGGACCTAGTGAATGACCTGCAGAGAGCTGGGACCAAAGTAACAAAGGCTACCATCAGTAACACACTACGCCGCCAGGGACTCAAATCCTGCAGTGCCAGACGTGTCCCCCTGCTGAAGCCAGGACACGTCCAGGCCCGTCTGCGGTTTGCTAGAGAGCATTTGGATGATCCAGAAGAGGATTGGGAGAACATCATATGGTCAGATGAAACCAAAATAGAACTTTTTGGTAGAAACTCAACTTGTCGTGTTTGGAGGGGAAAGAATGCTGAGTTGGATCCAAAGAACACCATACCTACTGTAAAGCATGGGGGTGGAAACATCATGCTTTGGGGCTGTTTTTCTGCAAGGGGACCAGGACGACTGATCCGTGTAAAGGAAAGAATGAATGGGGCCATGTATCGTAAGATTTTGAGTGAAAACCTCCTTCCATCAGCAAGGGCATTGAAAATGAGACGTGGCTGGGTCTTTCAGCATGACAATGATCCCAAACACACCGCCCGGGCAACGAAGGAGTGGCTTCGTAAGAAGCATTTCAAGGTCCTGGAGTGGCCTAGCCAGTCTCCAGATCTCAACCCCATAGAAAATCTCTGGAGGGAGTTGAAAGTCCGTGTTGCCCAGCGTCAGCCCCAAAACATCACTGCTCTAGAGGAGATCTGCATGGAGGAATGGGCCAAAATACCAGCAACAGTGTGTGAAAACCTTGTGAAGACTTACAGAAAACGTTTGACCTCTGTCATTGCCAACAAAGGCTATATAACAAAGTATTGAGATTAACTTTTGTTATTGACCAAATACTTATTTTCCACCATAATTTGCAAATAAATTCTTTAAAAATCAGACAATGTGATTTTCTGGATTTTTTTTCCTCATTTTGTCTCTCATAGTTGAGGTATACCTATGATGAAAATTACAGGCCTCTCTGATCTTTTTAAGTGGGAGAACTTACACAATTGGTGGCTGACTAAATACTTTTTTGCCCCACTGTATATACATGCAAACATATTGTAGAATTTTAAAAGAACTGCAGTGATTGTCAGTCATCTATTCATGGCCACAGGGAGCTGGTGGGTGGTCACTGGGCGAGAGGTGGGGTTACACGCAATATACTATAAACGACAGTATAATTAGAATAAGAACTCTTTAGTTGTAATTCAGCTCTCAAGCACTGATTTACAAACTAAAAACATTATGTTGCCCTGACACTAATTAAAAATAACAATTTCCTTTATAAACCTCATCAAAAATTGTAACTTGTTTATAGGTTTTATTATTTTAACTGATTTTAGGGTTCTGATGGTATGATGAACAGCATATACTTTTTTCCTTGCTGTAGCTACATGGTTTTTGCCATGATAGATGAAATGTCAGCACATTGAAATAAAACAATAAGTTTGCATCTTGCATTTATATTTGCATAAATATACATTGATTACATTCCCTGCTTTTTGGAACATCATTAGGAAAATAATCAGTCAACAGGTGGCACTTTTATATTAAATTTATTCTGAATACTGAGTATAAACTGGTCCTTAGTGAGATGAGTTCAGCATTTGTTGCCATGGTAATCCTGCCAAGTTCAAATAGAGCCACCTTCATACCATTCACACACACCTACACACATGCACATACACACACAAGTCTGACATTCACCAGAACCTAGCTGGCTTAGTCATTTATCTTGTTTCATTTTACACCTCCATGGCTTTAGACACAGGAGGACAAAGTAAAATAAACTTTATTTTAAGCAAGCGGAAAGCATTGATGGGTAAGGTGAATGCAGTGAAGGGCAGAAACTTGACTTGCAGTGAGCACAGTGAGAAACGGAAAGGAGGAGCAGCAATCCTCGAACTATTTCTACTGCAGGAGGTATACGACTACAGGGCAAAACACACTGACAGTGTGCTGAATGTGTAAAAAAAATATACCTGTATTATTTTCTATTTATTATCCCCACACCAACAAAAATTTAATGGTGTGGTAACCAATCTTAGTTCATGACACAATTCTATTTCCAAGCATTGAGATTCCGGATAAAACATGTTTTACTTCCTTCTTGTACAAATGGGCTCATGGGCTATTAGTCAGTCATTTTCTTTACACTGGTGTTCCTGTTTACAGTTACAGGGAGCTGGTGCCTATCTCCAACCATCATTGGGTAAGAGGCGGGGTTACACTCTGGATACGTTGTGAGCCCTATACACTACCATTCACACAGACACCCACTCACACCTAGGTCCAATTTAGATTTGTCAGTTAAGCTCCTAGCTAGCTCTGCTTTAATAAAGGCTGCCTGTTGATGTTTTGATCATGTGATTGATTGACTGCACAAAATTAAATTTAACTTAAATGTAACTAAATATACATTTCTGAAGTCATCTATTCAAAGTATACAACCATATTGGGAGTAAAAAAGGTTGGTAATGTGAGCACAAATAATAATATGGCCTGAAATCTACTGTTCTCTGCACCTGACTCCTTCTCTGTGTTAGAGGTGTTGCTTGATGCACTTACACTGATAAATTTTAAGTTTCAAGTTTATTTATTTATAAAGCGCCAGTTCATGACAAAGTCATTTCAAGGCACTTCACAGAAAAATCAACCAATTAATAATAAAACATTTTCTATCTAAGGAACCAGCCGATTGGGCTGAATTGTTATTTCAGCACAATCCCCCATCTTGAGCAGCACGATTGGGGACAGTGGAAAGGAACGACTCCCTTTTAACAGGAAGAAACCTCTAGCAGAACCCGACTCAGGATGGGCGGCCTTCTGCCTTAGCCGACTGGGGTCTGAGCTGACAGGAAAGAGACACAGACAAACACCGATGGATTTTGGCCAGTCGTCATGTCTATAGAAAGAATATAACCTCCAAACATTATATAGAAGCAAAACGTTCAAATCACATCAGCACATCCAGATTCAGAATAAGTTATATAGAACAGTTTAAGGCAATTATAATATCAGTTTCAATGAAATCACAAGCCTTGCTAACCATATCCTGCTAGCACTGATGTTACACATGGCTACATCATGTCACTGTCTGAGAGTCATGCAAATGTAAAGCTAGAATTCATAACGGGCATGCATAGTAGGATAGTTATAGATATTGCTACTGACATATACATTGTGGTGAAGGTGTAGAAAAAATATCTCCAGGATGTGCAAAATAGCAAAGAAAATCCTATTTGGTGTGTAGAAGTAAAAATCTCATCTGTTTGTTCTATAGTTTAGTCATCAAATAGGAATAATGTACATATTGCATTACATTGCTAATGTCCATCTGCAATCTCCAACTTATTTTTCAGTTTGTTGCCTTTTGATGAGTTACTACATACTGCTTTAAATTTAGCTCTGTGAATATTATGATTAACCATTTAGCAGACTGTTGAGGCATTTCATTAAACAAATTACTGTTTAACAAATTATTTCAAAATGATCAAGTTGTCCTTTTGTAATGAATCAATTTTTCTTTCTTCAATTCAGCAGCTGTAATCAGTTCTATCAACAATTCATTAACGCGTATTAGCAGTAATAATGAGAATAAAAATAAGTCGTTAGCAGGATATGTAACATTTCCACCAAGAGTCAACCAATTGAACTTTTAATGATAAAAGAGGTGCTCTATGACAGAATGAAGAAAATGTTGTCAGTTTGACTTACTTAAACAAGCAGAGAACACTGAACATCCCATATTTTGCTTTAATCAGCCGGGTCTTATCAGTCACAGCTCATATAAATGTAAGTATGACAGTTGAGCGAGATTGTTTGGTGTTTCTGCTAATTGCATTTTACTAACAGAAGAGCTTCATCATTAGAAGCCACACTTACATTAAGTCGTGTTATTACAAATGTAAATTTCATGACTTAATTACTGCGATCCTTCTTGCATCAATGGTTTAGATAGTGATTATTTTTATAATTACAATCTGTTTTGGCATCTAGTATTTTACTCTTTAGTCTAAGTAAAGAAATATGAGCAATGGAACGGAAGCGTCATTAAATGTGGATTTCAGTGACAGATTGACTGACAAAGTTTTTTAGTCGAAAGGCTGTAGTCAGTTAATATGTGCAGATAAGGGTGGGAATCTTATGAAAAGTCTAAAATATTACAGTCCTCTTATTTTTTATATTATGGTGTTTGGTTTAGCTGAATTCTTTTTTCATTTCATCTCTACCCACCTATCAGGACATTCAATGCATTTATTAATTACTGGGATGTCTTTTCATATCATCAATTCCTTTTTCATTTTTATTTTCTCATTACAAAGGGATTTTCATTATTTTCCCCTTCAGAACTGAATGATATAATAATTTTAACCTGTACTGGATCTGAAAAAAGACAAATTCATGATATTTATATTTTGTCATTGTTGCCAAATTCACATCAAGACAGATCCAGATTGAAATCAAAGGATTTACAATCAAGTCCATGTGATCAGATTCAGTATATTTCAATCAGTAAAAAGTTGCCCATCAAAGGAAACCAGAAAAATATGTAAAATCCTCATTTCTGGTTAATTTCTATGCGTCCACTGCCAGTTTCCATACAGTAAAAAACAATCAACCAACAAACAAGACGGAATAATTGACTTTGAAGCAACGGCTTAGAGGAGTTTTCATCTGCAATATTTTCTTATGTCCTGTGGTGGCTAATTGTGTTTCAGTACTGTAAATTGAAGCATCCAGCAGAGATGTATTATTTTTCTTAGCATCCTTGCTAATTATGTTTTATGCTGCCACTTTTGTAGTTTCTGTTAAAGGTTTAATATAGTGGTGTGTGGTGTTTATAGGGGGCAGAATCAGAGGCAGGCTGCACTTCCTTTAAATAACCTCCAATTAAACATGCTATACATTTATCAATAAAGACGAGCAGCAAATCTAATCTGAGTACTTGTTGATGAGGAAATCAAGAACAAGATGTCAGGTTATAATCATGTGTCACTGTGACATGTTTGTACAAATGACGCTTGAAGTAACCTGAAAATCTCCAACACCTTCACTGTTTTGAAAACATATCTCCTTCTGAGCTCAACTTTGCATTCTGTTCCTCTGTTGTTCCTTTACTGATCCAGATAAACCCTGTGCTGTTTCTACAGTTTCTTCTATCCTGCAGAACATTTGAAAGTAAAACTGTCCTATCTTCTCTTGTTCAGCATCTTCCTGTTTGGGATGTTCTGATATATCAATGACTTTGATTACAAAGTTTTTGTTCACATCACATTCTATAGACTCTGATAATTCTAAAGAAGTGTGAATCCAACTGGACAAGCTATTCGTGTGCGTATCAGGTGAAAAGTGACCCGGTCTGAATCATTCTTCCATATGGTGCATAGGCAAGTTTTTTCTCTGAACTTCTTTAGGATTTTTTTGATAATATTTTGTAAACACTAAAGAGGAGACATATGGATCTAATGAAGTAGGACATGATGTTGGCTGATGTGAGAGAAGAGGATGCAGATAGGGTTAGATGGATGGTATAATCACCTGGCCAAAGGAGGAAAAAGCCACCAATGTCAAGACAAAACAGCTCCTCATTACGCACAGAGGGTTTCAGCCCAAGTCCAGCACCCCGAGACTGTACACAAAGTAAAAGAAGAAATCCGAGCATCCGAGGCACAATACAAAATAAAACAAAGGGAAATTGATGAAGAACACAATCTAAGGAACAGCTAAGATATAGGGGGTTTTCACGGCAGGAAAGGGCATGATATTTGGAAAAGTTAAGGTTTATTAGTTGTGCAGTTCCATACGAGTTGGATCCTTCATCTTGGAGAACTGCTTTTCCTTTAATAAATCTGTGTTCTGGTGATCGTGTTATGCAGTTTGTTCTCTTCAACAATAGCGATAACTGAACAAAGACTGTATTTGTCTTTTTTGGCGCTTTCAGAGTTGCTGAGGTGCACTACGATGGGAGAGATCAGCTGATCGGCAGCCTGATAAGCAGCGGAACAAAGCTAAACCAGGATCAAAAAAGCAAAATCTGGACAACATCTAAATTTTTTCGAGCCATTTCTTGTCAGGTAAGTGAATTGTTAGCAGCAGCTCTTAACTGATTTTCTAATGTGATGATAATATTCATCAAGCTATTGACTTAATAATTAGGGGTGCACATAAGCGGGTACAAATGCGGACTCAAAATATAAAATCAGAATCAGAAAAAACTTTATTTATCCCTGAGGGGCAATTAATTGGAGACAAGTCTTTACTCTCACTCCCCGAGGCAGCCACTTGTGCAGCGCCAATGAGAGTATAAGATACACATACATATACATACATATATATACATATAAATTTATATGCAGAAGCCAGAAGTAAACAAACATGAGGGTAGAAAGGTAAAAAAAAATCATTGAAAAAAAAGCCTTAGCGGGGGACAATAAACGAGACACGTCGAGGACTTTTGTAGGGATGTGAAATGCGATCAGTGTGTGTATGCATGCGGAGAAGAGTCAAGGACACCATCTCTGGGCCAGAGCCGATGTTATGTCTGTCCTCAGTCTGTTGGCGTCCTGTGGACAGGGGATGTGGAGGGGCTGTGCACCTCAGCACTCGCTGCTCCAGGGGAATTTAGTACATTGGCCTTGAGGCCAGCCGAAACAAAAATAAAAGTGATTAGATCAAAGCCGAAGAATTTCAGCAGCTCCTATTTGTCCATATGGTGCAATTTGTGGAAAGGTCCAAAACAGCCAAATTTTGCCAGATTGCTTAGCAATGTCGTCAATAATCACTCAATCACTTCTCCACACCGAGCCGAAACTGCAACTTCTCCAAGGTGGCGCCACGCCTTCCATTTAGATCCAGCAGCACAGCCAGTTTACGATTCAGCTCCAGCACCCCGTCAGCCAGCTTGCTGTCTCGAACCTGGCATTCCCTGTCCCGTTCGAGACTCACAGCCAGCTGGTACTGCTCTGAGACTGCATCCAGTTTGCAATCCAGATCTCCTAATCTTTTAGTCCAAGTGCTGCCAGTAGCAGCCCATCCAATCCATAACTTTAGAACTTGCTGATACATCAGGTAACCACCAACTCCGATCAGCAGGTACCCCACGATCTGTAATCCAAAAATGTAGACATCCTCCACGTCTTCGACCTCCAGAGCAGACAGGCATACCATCTTCCACTCGCCCCAGGAATCCATGGTAAATTCGACCGGCTGTGTCGATTCCGGGCAAGACCGCTCCCCATTTTTCAGCCTTAAGTTTGAAAAAACTTTGTCCAGTGCGCTGAGTGACCACGAAGCCAGATCCATTTTTATAATTTTCCAGTTCGTCAGTCCAGAAGGCACAGAGACACGCAGACACGAGACAGAAGCCGGAACGGGGGGAGGGTTAAGATAAGGGAGCAGCTGGGAAATGCGACCGACCTCGACAAGAGCAAGAGCAAAGACATACCAGATGAAAACTTGCAAGGTGCATTTGCGCTCTTAACATTGGTTCGGCTGAGCCACGGTTCCGCTGCTTATCAGGCTGCTGATCAGCTGATCTCTCCCTTCGCAGCGCACAGATTTAGTAAAGGAAAAGCAAATATCCCAAATATTGCACCATTTCCTGCAGACAAAGTCCTTTCCTTAATACTTTTGCATCTATAACACATTTTGAGGAGCGTTTCTGTGGTTTTGGACATTTATCCAGCGCAGTGTTTACCTCCGAATATCTCCAACATGGCGACTTCCGGTTTGAAAACCCCCTATTGTATAGAACCCTCAAGTTCCAACGTCTCTGGTAGAGAAACAGTCAGAGAGAGGTAGAGAAACAGAGCTCAGAGTTATTAGTTGTTTAGAATTATGCTTTACAGATTATTGAATTAGATGATTAGATTTACATATGTGAGAGATGAGTGGACTATATGACCATCTAAGATTTACAGTCACTTCTGTCAGTATGTAAATGGATCCCTTTCAATCTGTCAGTAGAACTTTCAGTAAAAAAGCTAATTGATTTATAAATAAAGGCTGAACAAATACTTTACATTTTTCCTGAGTAACTTCACAAACTTGAAACTGTCAAAACATGGACATACAGTAAATCTCTTTAAAATGTTGCACAAAGATTTCAAAGAGGTTTAAAATAAAAAAAGGAGCATTTACATGTTTCCTTATTTGGCTGAATGAGAAAAACTTCATAAAAATAATCTTTAAGAGGGGGTCACTTGTTTGAACCAATTAAAAATTCAATTTTTCTATTGTTGTATGTTCTAATATGTAAACTTGTTTTTATGAGGGATTAAACTGAGACTATACTGGTTTTAGTTGTGATTGTGGAGGAGCTGTTCAGGTGTCTCTACAGATTGAGACTTTTCCCTCCACGTTTTCAAACTGTTTGACAGGACTTGTCGTCTCCTGTTAACATCTCATCCAGGTCAAGCCACAAAGTTTGGGTGGACCCCTCAATGTCAGGTCCTATTTCATACTTTACTTTGCAGAATATTAGATTCAGATGAGACAGTAATGATGAAATGAGATAACTGTTTTGAAAACCTGCAAGATAAATTATATGCTGCTGAACAAAGTAAATAATATACTGATAATCAGAGTAACAGCAGAATTTTGTTTTCCATTTTATGCATGACTGGGGGACAATATCTTTTTCAAGAATGTAATATTGATCTGATCACAACTCTTTTTATTACAGTTTTGATTTTCAGCTAATATTAAACCATTTTACAGTTATTAGTGCCAGTGACTTGAAAGATACACAACAGTAGGGCCTCCTATTGGAAAAGTACTACTTGTATCATAATTAAAATGTTTTCTTGTTTGTAACATATACAGTATTTTGACTCTGACTGATGCTGCGAGAACATTCATTGTATCTGAGATAGCTGCTTGATAAACCATTTCACATTGACCGGCAATGACAGGATTTATACGGCTTAAATTTTGAAAGGGCGGTTCAAGGAGCATGACATATTATCCTTATATATAAGTGGTGTTTAATCCTGTTCCTCAAAGGCTGCTATCATGCATGTTTTAGTTGCTTCCTTGCTTCAGCACACCTGATTCAGTGGTTGAATTACTTCTTCAGGATGTTCTGAAGTGATGCAGAATTCTGTTAAACAGTCATTCACTCAGTTCAAATTTGCTGGGAAAGATGGAAATCTAAAATATACAGGAGAGTAGCCGTCAAAGACCAAGGCTGACGCCACCAACATAAATAACAGAGGGCAGACTGTAACTCCTGGAAGAATCTATTGGCTGGTTGGAGATGCAGAAGATTGATTTGTTACTAAAACAAGATTAAACTAAAGGATATTAAAGAAATTTAAGGTACATATATGTGTTGTAACACTCTAATCTTATTCTAACAATGAAGGACAACGCTTCACCATGTTGAAGATGATCTTTTTTCATTTAAAGTTTTGATATCAGCATATAAAGGACAATGTTTTGAACAACCAACATCATCGAAGGCAAAATGCAGATAATTGGACAAAAATGTATACATTGGAGTGCCACTCTATTGAATTCCATTAGAATGTATGGTGACAAATAACCCATGAGACAATTTTCCTCTGAAGAAATAGGTCACAGATTCAATTACAGTCACTGAAGCATGGACTCAATCTATCATGCCAAATTAAGTGCATTTTAGCAACCTACTTCTCTCTGAGAATTTTATAGACGCATTCAGTCGAGTGAGGAGATTCTGCTCAAACAAAATTATTTCAGCTTTTCTTCTTCTAAATTACAGTCCTTTTAAATAATATAAATACTGCAAAATCGCATTTCTTACCATGAAAGCTTCTAAAGTCATGGGCCATAGAAAGACAAGGACTTAATTTTCTCTGATTCATATTACATTTTAAAAAGTCTCAGAGTTGGACACTGATCTTTGTTCTGCCAAGTTTCAATGTGAGGGGAAAAAAGGAATCTGGTGACATATTTCTTTTTCTTTATTCAATCATATTTAATGCCCTGCTCTGTTAAGTGAAAAAGCTCGTGTTCCAACAGTGTTCAAGTAAAAGACAAAAGCATTATGTATCATAATGTTATAATGATGATAAAAAATTCAATCCTGTCACACAAGTGCATGACAAAGGACCTTAGATGACCTCCAATACATATTTGATTTGATCCTTACAAGAACAAATAGTGCAGTAGTAGTATGTGTAAAGTAAAAACATCCTTCTTCTAAAGGGAATAGGAGGGTATTGTCAAATTTCCAGCAACACCAACAATATTTTATTGTCATTTATTTACTTTTACATAATTACAGTACTTTTTTAAACACTCTCTTAAGTATTGAATGTGTATCTTAATTGTGTCAGTTTTTGGTGCTCCTAAAAAGGTCTGTGATGCAAACTTTATTAATAAAAAGCTCAGAGAAACTGCAGTACCTGCAGAAAATCTACTAAAATGAACTAAAATCAGGAAATACTTTAAGAAAAATGATAAACAAATCCTAAATGAGACTTGAACTAAAAATCAATTTCTTAAAGGCACCTGGACAAAGGTGATTTATCTACAGGTGACACATACCTCCAAACCAAAGCTATTTATTGTCTTAAATATATATAAATTGGCTTTTTTGTCAGTGTCTTATCTCCCAGAACGGACCAAGTCATTTCCTCCATGTATGCACTCAAAAGACGGGAAAAAAAATGAGCGAATCAAGTAAAGAGAATCAGCATCCTTTTTGTGTCTCTTTAAGTTTTCAGCCAAGAAGCTTTTCCTCATATTTCATCTTACTAGAAGTTGCTGTTATGTTCAAGTGCAGAACAACACCAATAGAAATACTTTTGGTAGCACATTTGGCAGTTTTGCTCTGCTCCAATTGATTTCAAGCTTTTACTATACTTTACTGGATATTCTCCTCTGAAGAAAGCTCCATAAAAATGGAGGCTGTTAATAATTCATGATGCCAGATTTAGATTTGTGCCTCGGTGCTCAGAAAATGAAATTTCCCCACTACATTTTACTTTGCAGGAGGCTGTGGATCACTTTTTTTCTTTTGAATTTAATGTACAATTCAACAACTTTTGGCTGAGGAAAATATAATGATAATCACATACCACTTTCTAGTAAATGTAAAAGTGCGGGGACTGAAGGAGTCAGATCCAGAGTGTGTGCTATGATTCTTTTTCTATAATTGGTTTGACACATTAGAAAAGCCTGTTTATATGGGGAATGGTTTCCCACTAGAACCTTGATAAAATGTGGATTTATGTGTAATCGAAGCTTCAAGGCAGCACAAAGATCACTCTCACACTTTGCATCATCTCTGCAGAAACTATATTATGGCTGCACAATACATAAAGAATGTTATCTTTGGCATGCACCTTACACTATTTTTTGGCAAAATGTCATCACTGAGCAGGCGTTTAAGAATGTTATCAGCAGAGAGAAGAACCACCATCTATCATTCAGGAGTCACCTAAATACTTTATGCTGGATTATTATGTGCATCAGCTATGTTATTCCATGTTTGATATTTTCCCCTTTGTCCATTATAGATTGAAAAATGAATCATATAGTGTTTTTTCTGCTCATATGGATCTACCTGTATATGTGTCCAGATTCTTGTTTTAGCCTAGTTATATTTTAATGAAATGAGCATGATGAAAAATATGCACCAGTCCGTTTGCAGTTTCAGGTTCTAATGCAATGTAAATGAAGCAAAATAATCTGTAGTGAGTAATGTCTGTTTGTGTATGCATCATGCATTCTGTGTTTGGTTTCCCTTGCATGCAAAGTATTACCCAGGTAATTGATTTTGCAAGGTTCATTAGGCACAATTTGTATATCAGATGGGCTGGAAAACAGAGTTGTTGATTAGGTAAATCTTGCTTTTAGAAATTGCATCTCCCCCAACCTTCTTATCTCTGTTGCCACTCAAATGACACATACCTTTTGTAGATTTTCTGCCTTGTAATAAAGTAACTCCAGTGAATCTTGTTAACTTGTTCTGAATTCGAGGAGGCTTTAAAGTTTTTTTTTTAATATATTCGTATGTTCATGTACAGAAGAAAATTTGTTCTGATTTACTGAAGGTAAAATAAAGTGTTTTGGCTTCTAAAAAGAAATATACACACGCTGCTCTGCTGCACGTGTATTTCAAACAGCAACAAGATTTTTTTATCTTTTTCAGGGTCTGGATAATGCACCAGGTGAATACTAACTTTTTCTGAACCACCCACTTCCATGTTAAACACCAAAAATTTGTGTTCCATTTTTTTAAATAGGAAACAAAAAAAGTTTCTTAAGTACCAGAGTAAAAGTTTAAAAATGTTAACCATATTTTTTAAAAATTTCTTTTTATAAACATTTTGAGTTGGGAGTCTGATATCTTATGGCAGAGTGTTCTTTGGTGCACAAACACAGAAGGTTGCTTCTCCTGATTTGGAAAATACTGTATGGCGTGTTACACAGTGAGAGGTAGTGAAAGGTAGTCAGCAATAAGGTTTTTCTTACCTGGACAATGCTGTATGGTGAACTGATATGGCTGGAGGGCCAGACACCAGCGCAGTATTCTGGTATTCTGGTGTTGTTTGGACTGCATCCACAACAATGGTCTGTGATCAGTTTGCAAAATAAACTCTCTTCCAAGTAGGTAATATTTTAAAGAGTCCACTGCCCACTTTATTGCTAATCCTTCTTTTTCTACTGTGGAGTATCGTTTCTCCCTTTCAAACAACTTCTTACTCAGGAACAGAACAGGTTTTTCTTCACCAGTGTTTCTCTGAGCCAGTACTGCTCCAAGGCCAACATTTGAAGCATCCACCTACACAACAAAAGGCTTGGAAAAATCAGGACTTTGCAAAACAGGAGCTTGACATATCTGTTTCTTTAAGGACTGAAAAGCAAGTTCACAGTCATCATTCCATCTGACTTTGGTGGTGGCGTTTTTAGTCAACTCTGTGAGAGGGGCTGCCAAAGTTGAAAAATGTGGAATAAATCTTCTATACCATCCAACTAAACCCAAAAATGACCTCACTTGTTTCTTGGTCTTGGGTCTGGGTATTGTTTGGATAGCTTTTACCTTTTCCACCTGTAGCTTTATCTGTCCATGTCCAACAAGGTAACGAGGTACTTGACTTCTTTCTGTGCCCAGGCACACTTGTTCACGTTCAGCGTCAGACCAGCACCCTGGATCTTTGCCATCAGTCTTCAGGTGTTGTAGGTGATCCTCCCATAACTCACTGTAAATCACAACATCGTCCAGGTAGGCAGCAGCATATTTTGAGCAATTAAGAATAATGTCCATTAACCTTTGAAAAGTACGTAGCTGGTGCCCCGTGAAGACCAAAGGGTAGGACAGTGTAATGAAATAAGCCCATTCCTGGAATCTGAAATGCTGTGTATTCTTTGCAGGATGAATCTAAAGGCACCTGCCAGTAACCTTTACATAAATCTAAGGTTGTGATATATTTGGCCTTCCCAAGTCTTTCAAGCAGTTTGTCAATGCGTGGCATTGGGATAGGAGTCAAAACAGGAAATACTATTCAGCTTTCTTAAGTCTGAACAAAACCAAAGTTGAGTTGAGTCCTTCTTTGGGACAAAGCACAATGGGGTTTTACCACTCACTTCTTGATGGCTCGATCACTCCCATTTCCAGCATTGCTTGAACCTCTTTTTTTTTCAGTGGCTCCACCATTCGTTCCGGAATCCTGTAAGGCTTGAGACGTACAGGTTTAACTTCAAGGTTATTTTATGTGTTATGACATCAGTTCGCCCTGGTACATCCGAGAAGAGAGATGGAAAAGATTGCTTCACCTCATTCAGCTGATGCCACTGATCTTCAGTCAGATGCTCAGGAGCTGCTTTAGCTTTTGCTGCATCTCTGGATGGACTCATCTCCTCTTCCCCAATCTCCAAAAGGCCACTGTCCTCTGGTTGAACATCTTGAACCATCAGGATCTGCTTCACAGCTGGTCCTGGAACATTTCTGTCATGATATTCTTTTAGCAGATTCACATAAAGCACTTGCTTTGACTTTTGTTTGTCTGGACAGATAATTTCATATGTCACTGGACCTGTTTTTCTACCCACAGTGTAGGGTTCTTGCCATTTAGCTAGTAGCTTACTTGGTCCAGTAGGCAGGAGTATTAACACTTTCTGGCCAGTTTTCTGCTCTCTTTCACGGGCATGTTTGTCATACCATACCTTTTGCATATGGTCTTGAACCTTTTCCCTGTATGTTTCCAGTCTGTCTCTTATTTGTAGTATGTAGGAGACAATGTTTGTTGGTAAAGCCACTTCTGCAGATGCCTGTGCCACTCCAGCCACCCAGCCCTCCCTCAGCATGTCCAAAGGGCCTCTGACCTGTCTTCCATAGAGAAGTTCAAAAGGAGAAAAACCAGTTGAAGCCTGTGGTACTTCTCTATAGGCAAACAAGAGAAAAGGCAACCATTTATCCCAGTTTTTACCAGTGTCATCAATAAACTTTCTTAAAGGGACTTAAGGTAACTTTACAAAATCTGACTCAGTGCTGCCGCGACAGGCGCTGTGGCTAACTGCAGCCACCAGCCAAGCCGGCACGGGAGCGCGCACAGACACTTTACAGACTGTTCGTCTTCACAGCACTGCACCGGGGAGGCTAATCCTGTTTACTACGTCACGGTTTACTGCAAGACCACAGTGCATATTATATATATATCAGGTCTCTCCACTCTGTTATTTGATTTGACCTCATCATTTTCATACTGTATCAGGCTCTAAACACGACCTATAATGTTTTCTCACCTGGTCACAAGGAAATGAGCCATGTCAGCATCCGTTTTCACTCCCAAATGCAGCTGAAGTTCCCTCCATGAACCGAACGCATATCCAATATTTATGCGGGTGCCTGCCCGGCTTCGGTCATATTTATTTTTAGACTCATGAGATGCCGCTGATAAAGTCTTTTTTTTCTTGGTGGTGCCACTTTTTTGGGGGGTGAGAGTGGATGCAGGTCATTTGCTGGCTGCAGAAACATCCATAAGTATACCTTCAGTGTTTGAATCCAAGTCCACGGCGGCCATGTTCTTCCTGTTCAAGAGCTGTCGGCAACGCGCATGCAGCGTCAATTTACGTCACATGACTACAACTGCGCGGGAAAGTCGGACGTCGAACTGCAGCGCATTATGTAGCACACAGCGTGTCCAAGGCAACAGACATATATGCGGATGGCCTCGTTATTTTGGGTTTTTAATGCTTCATGACCCATTAGCATTGAATAAACTGGAAATGCATGTGTAGTTTTTCACAAATCTTGCCTTAAGTCCCTTTAACATTTGTTTCAGCGTACCATTAAATCGTTCCACTAACCCGTGTGTTTCTGGATGGTATGGAGATGTTTGAATACCTTTGACACCAAGTTGGTTATACAGGGTTTTGATCAAGTGTGGCATGAAACTAGTACCTTGATCTGTTAGAATCTCCTTTGGGATGCCAACTCTGGAAAAAAGATCTACCAAACACCGGACAATGTGTTTGACCTGAAGGGAATGTAATGGATAGACATCTGGATATCTGGTTGCATAATCACAAATGACTAAGGCAATTTATGCCCACTACTGCTCTTGGGTAATGGACCGATGATATCCATGGCTATTCTCTTATAAGGTACATCCATTATTGGTAAACATTGTAGCTGGGCTCTGTCTGACACTCTTATGGGAGCAACTAGTTGACAGTAATGACAGGTTTTGCAATAATCAGCAACATCTTTGTACAGTCCTGGCCAATAGAACCGCTGAGCAATACGATTATATGTCTTTGCCTGTCCGAGATGCCCTGACCAACGTACAGTGTGACCCAAATGTAAGATTACTGAACGGTACTCTTTAGGCACCACCAGTCTGGGTTCCTCAATATCAGCAAGATACAAAAGTTTATCCTTTTGTCAGGGTCTGGGGTTTTGTTTGGGGATTTATGTGTGGTTATGGCTTTTGTGT
Source organism: Pachypanchax playfairii (assembly GCA_006937955.1). Lineage (NCBI taxonomy): Eukaryota > Metazoa > Chordata > Actinopteri > Cyprinodontiformes > Aplocheilidae > Pachypanchax > Pachypanchax playfairii. The sequence continues at coordinate 2,119,364 of SSNP01000063.1, forward strand.
CACTGTGGTTGTGTTTCACTGGTGACTATGGGGATCTCTGCAGCTGGTGAGTGTGGTGCTTCTGTCACTAATTGTCATTTCCAGGGCGTGGCAGTCATCAGTGGTTGCAGGTGTGGATCGTTACCCAGCTCAGGAGAGCTGGGTATTTATTCAGAGGAAGAACCACAGACAGGCGCCAGTTCGTACTCTCCCACAAACTTATCGTGGTACAGAGTGGCCGGGGATTAATTATGACAGTTGTTTTGTTAGTACTACTAACCTGCCTTTCTCTTCCTTCATTTTTAGTTTATACGCTGGAGCGCTCCTCCAGCTCGTGAGTGCCTCTGCGCGGTCCCTAACCCGCCGGAAAGAGGACTCGCCTCATACGGGGTTAGCGGTCGTGAGCTCTCCGACCCGCTCTCCTTCCCCCGTTCTCGGACCCGTGTCCTGGAGCATCCTCCAGTGCCAGTGCCTCGGCGTGGTGAGTTACCCGCCTATCTTGAGCACTGGCTCGTACACGGATGAATCAGAGCTCCGTTGCGGTATTACGCGACCAGCTCTCTCCCTCTGGCTCCTGTCTGTCCCCGGTCTCCTCTGGATCCACACCTCTCCGGTGAGCGCGCTGCTGCCTCCCCTGCTGGACCCACGCAGGCATCGACAGCACCGCGTCCCGGACCTCACCGCACTGCCTCGACTCCTGGAGCACCACCCCCGCTGCAGTGTCCCTCGGATCTCACCACACGCAGCTTCAGTCACCGCGTCACCGTGATTATCTGAGCACTATCCCCGCACACTGCAGCGGGCTGTTTGTGTGTGTAGCTAACAAGCCTCTCCTCCAGGATCGAGTCTCCACCCCACTGCCGTTCCAGTCCTGTGTTTATTCATCGTGCACATTTCATGTTGCCTGTACTGTTGTCTTGTGCATGTTTCACAATAAACTCACTTTCACTGATTTCCTGGTTCTCGTGTGTGTGTCTTTGGATGGGTCGCCTTTGGAGTTCTGAACAACCCCCTACCTGGTAACTGAACCTGACACCTTTACGATAAAAGGTTCTCTATCTAAACTTTTGACCCCCACAGCACTTAATTCATCTACTTTATGGGTTTTGAGAAAAAGAGGTTTTAAAGAAGAATCGTTTTCTTGGCTTTCTTTAAAGTTATTGGGTATTTGCCACTGAAGATCAATAGATGAAGTAATAGGCAAGGCAGGTTCAGCAAGTTTTGACCTACCCCTGTACTTGTTTTTTTCCTGTCTCTTTTGTCGTTTTGTTTTCCTGGGTTTATTCCCCCCTTCATACAAACCATCCTCTGCATCTGGCAGTGGCTCTAAACCCTTTTTCATGGATCGAGTAATGACTGCACAGGATAATGCAGCAGAGTTCTGGTGAACCAAGCTGTCTAAGATTGGCAAGTCTTTCCCAAGAACTACATCATATGCTAACTGGTTCAAAACCCCAACAGTTAACATAAAGACTTGGCCCTCTACTTCTGTGGTAACATCTGCAGTAGGGTAATCTTTCTGACATCCATGAACACAGGTAATGTTTACAGGCCTACTGAAGTCAGGCAGTACATTGTTCAACATAGACAATTTTACCAAAGTTTGTGAACTACCAGTGTCAGCTAGAGCCTTTACTGCTCTGCCATTTACTTTCACCTCCACCATATGCTTATGTGGAATCAAACTATCAGACAGTTCCTGATCATGTTGTTTGGCAGATACCACACATAGCTCTACCATTTTTGGTTTCCTTAGGGGACACAAAGAAGCTTTGTGACGAGGCTGCTGACAGTAATAACAATTAGGTTAAACTTTGGACTGGAATAAATAGGCTTCTTACCACCTTTAATGTCCAAGCTTTCCACACTAGGTATACCTGGAGGTTTAACCTCCACAAACCTTGGTCTTCCCACAGCAGTCCTTGACTTTGCTGATTCCCGGTGAGCAGCTAGGTAACGTTCAGCCAGATTTGCTGCTTCCTCTGCTGTCTTGGGATTGTTCTCCTTCACCCTGGTGCGGACTTCTGGTTGAACAAACAATCACCTCAGCCATACTGCCGATAAAAAGGCTGCATTTGAGGCGGGCTTCCTCTTTAGCTGCATCAAAATGGCTGACACAGAGGACACACCCTGAGGGTAACAAACAAACATTTCCTATCTGACAATACATTTCCAGTCTTGAATTAACAATCTTTACTTAAATACAAAAAACATATTGCTTCTTAACATGGCGATTGAAATGACCCTGGTCTGCTGACCTGCGTGATCAGTATACAGTATAAGGGTACATGTCTCTTATACAGCTTGGTGCCAGGCCATTTAAAGCTTTGTATACAGTTAATATCATTTTAAAGCTGATTCTGTTTTTAACAGATATCCAGTGCAGAGAGCTAAGAATGGCTTTGATTTCTTAGTACCTGTTAGAATACAAGCAGCAGCATTTTGAATCAGCTGAAGTCTGTGAAGGGCAGATTTTGAAAAGCCTGTAAAAAGTCTATTGCAGTAATCCAGTCCACTCATAATGAATGCATGGATTAGTTTTTCTAAATCTACTTTTGATGAGAACCCCTTACATTTTTAAATATTTCCCAAGTGATAAAAGCCAGTTTGGTAGTGTGGTTAATATGACTTTTAAAATCCAGTTCGTTGTTCAGCATCACACCAGGTTCATTTTTGCACTAAAGAGACACGGAACCAAGAAGAGCTGCAGCTTTTTGTCTGTGAGACTTTGGACCAAATGTAAGTATTTCTGTTTTATCTTTGTTCATTTATAAAAAGTTCTTTTACATCCAGACATTAAAATCATGCAAACATTATGTAGAAAAAAAAAATCACAGCTATATCATCTGCATAGTTATGATACTGAACATTTTGTTCATGAATAGCATGAACAAGTGGAGTGATTGAATAGGTCTGGACCAAGTATGAGTGAACATTTGGACAGATGTTGTATGATTGTGCATATCTAGTTTAGCAAATGAAGACTTGTCATGATGCAACGTTTTTGGTGTAGTATTATTGTTGTTGTTGTTTTTGGTTTGACTTCCTATCTGAGTTATTTCTGATTGTCAGGATTTTTATTGCATTAATATGTTCCCGTGCATTCAGCATGTTTTCAGTTTATTTTCTTCCCCTCTCAGGGATATGGTTCATTGTTTCCCTCAGCTCCATAGTCACTTAGCATGCACACCTGTTTATCATCAGCGTGTCAATCACCTCTTGGTTTATTGTTGTGATTCTTTGGCATTTTGGGTAATATCGTCATTTTTTCTTTTTTTATTTACTAAACTGCAAGGACTGCGCCTAACTTCATTGTACTTGATACAATTATAAAAAAGATATTCTCTTCTATTCTAGTCATTCACTAATCACCAAACCATTGCTTCTATTCCCTGTTTCCTTTTTATCATGTCCAGGTTTTAACACTTTACTGTCACATGGTTCTTTTGAGTTTCCACAAAGTCCTGCAAGCATCATCTTTTTAAGTTTTGTAGCTGTCTCATCAACATTTTTATTATCTTTATTAAATTTGTTAACTCCTTCTCCTCCATTATCTAGTTATCCAGTTACACTTTAAACTCATGTATCCTTAATAAAGGCATCTCAAAGCATCAAAGAACTGTTCTTAAGCTGGTTCTTAACCATAGCATGCAATTTTAGAGGCAGGGAACTTTGAACTGAGAAGATTGGGGACTAATTGACTGCACTATTTTGTTTTAAGTTGATGCTTTTAAAGCAGTACTAAATATCTTCCCTGCTTTTCCCACCCAGTGGTTAAAAGCAGAATTACAACTGTTGTAAACAACCGTGTCTCAGATGGTGTTACGGCCAGTGGCCTTGTGTGTGTGTGTTTTTTTTCTTTTCCTTTTGTTCAGTTATAGGGAAGCTGCAGTTCTGGATTTCTGCCAGCAGGCTACACCCTGGAGTCAGATGTCCACCTCCTGAAACACTTCCTGCTTGAAGATTCCAGCTCTATGGATTGGACAGAACCACCGGCCAATTATCCACTGACTGAAGCTTCCTCCCTTTATAACATGGGCAACTTCCTGGGAAGGCGTGGCTGGTTCCTTCTGAGCAGCTTGCCAGCTTGTTGATTGTAGTTTTACAGTAGCTTTTGCTATGACTTAAGGGGTATTTTGGAAGTTTGTTGTTTGTTACTTGTGATTAACCTTTGTTGAAGCTAACAACTTGCTATTTAGACTTGGTATTTTGTTTTTTTGTTTAGCCTTCTGGTTGTATCTGGTTTTCTTTAGACTCAGCTCTGTGGGTATCCTGAGTTTTACCTTAAGTTGGATTAAATACGTTCTTTAAGAATTGAAGGTCACTGTTTTGAGTACCTGTATTTAATTTGGCAAATTTTGTCCTTTTGTGTAAGATATTTGTTTTTAGTTTGTCTGTAACTTTGACATTAGGTCCCTTAACTTTGTTAATCTTTATTCTGTTAGACAATAAACCACTGAACCTTTTTTAAAACCTTTAACATCTTGCTTTGTACTTAATGTTACTTCCTTTCCCCTGGATGACCTGGTCGTAACAGATGACCATTGTTTGAACCGGCTTTGCAGACAACGGTGTCGTCAAAAACGGTATGATGTATTTTTCTTATTATTTTTAATGCACAATTATTGTCAGTGCAGAAACAAAATAAAAAACGGTCTTTGCCTGCTGCTCTTTGAGATTATCCTCGGACAAGATGCCAACAAAAAGCGAACTCCAGTCAGTGAGCTGAAAAGCTAACTGCTAGCATGAGAACTAATGGCAACCGCTGCTGTGAAAAACAGTTGTTGTGGTAAAACAGCTAAGGAACCGCCCACTCACAGCCACGACCCGAACCACTGAAGTTGCTCAGTGTAATATAGGGCTCATCGGAGGCCCATATGTCTAATATGAAGCTGAACATGCTTTTTGGTTAGTGTCCACTTAGAAAAGTTTCAAAGCAGTAACTTACAGTTTTAAAAGTTATTTAGTACTGATTTAACTGCTATTTTAACACCTGTTTTTTAGCAGCAGCTGAAAATGACCATGTGACTTTACTCAAAACTTAGCTTAGGAAATAAAATCTATAATATCCTAACAAACTCAATAGTGTAAAATGAAAATAGAAATTCATGGGGTTCATGATTGCAAAATTCTTAGATCTCATCACAAAGCTTTGTAGATTTCAAAAAAGTGAATCTTCTTGCTTTATTTAGCTGGTCATCATCACAGTTCTGTACAGGACTGCTATATGTGCAGGAAAATCTCTTTAAATGCTTCACCTCAGAAGGTCGACTATTGAGAATCTAATTTAGGGCATCTGTCTGTCAGATGCATTTTGGCCATCAACATGGCCTGTCTTTGTGACGTGTTAGTACTGATGTGTCCAATCCTGGTCCTCCATGTTTTAGATGTTTGTGCTCCATAATTGATTTGAATCAATTGCCACTTTCACACATGGGCCGAATGGTGTCGGGTTAGGGTAGGGTCGGGTCAGTCTAGTTTTGTTCACACACTAACCTCTGGAATGCGGCCGTGAGCACTGCGCATGTGGGTGGGGGCATGGGCTGTTTCGTTTACCTTATCAATGACGGAGGTCTGTGATGCAATTCTTAAGCGACACAAGACTAATAAACACACCACACCGTCACATTATGCAGAAGACGAGGGTGGGAAAGCTAATCTTAAATCTGATGCTGCACCTGTCTGACCATTTAGTCTAAAAATAAAGTTTTGATGTTTCTGTCTTGTCCTCTTCATTACTAAAACATTTAAACTAGTTCCTACCAGAGCATGTTTATTCTGAAAACACGCTCGTAAATTCGTCTCCAAATAAAAACATGCTGCTGGGATTTTATTAACACAAATCCCATGTAGCCTCCACATATTTCTTTTAATAAGGTTGAATGGAGCTGTTATCTGCGCTTCCTTTAATTACGTTGAACAGGAAGCTTGACTGGATTCATAATAAAAGCATTCATATTTGCTTTAAATAAAAGTGACCAAATAACGAAAGATTCTTAAACAAGGCATCATTTACAAGTTGAGTGATATAACCAGTTATTAAAGAGAAGAGAAAGGAGATACAATTGTTGTAGTTCTTCAAAGTTTATTGCACACTTTTTATTTTATTTATTCACCAAAGGAAGCAGACAGCGTCTCAGAAGCACCCGGTCACGTCGCCCTTCCTCTGCAGAGTAGTTCACTTCTCTATGGAGCACGGTCTTCGATTCCACATCTTCTCCATCAAACCACCAACGTCGACCTCAGATACAGAGATAAAAAAGCGGTCGTCAGTCTCTTGCATGTTGCGGGAGCCATAACACAGATGGCTAAGAGCTAGCCGACAGAGCCTAGCTCATCTGCATATTGCGAGTTCACTACAGGAGTTTTTCGTGAGCTGCTTCAAAGTGTTTAAAGCACTTGAAATGAATCACAACTCACCCTTACAGCTGCTGCGTCCACTCCAAACACTCTCCTTTCCCCATAAAAAGCATCCATGTCCTGGAACCACTTCATCACTTGTGGTCGGCTCCACTCCGACCGTTGCAGGTTCTTGGTCACGCTGTACTCACATTTGAGTTTTTTCAACTTGTCACGGCACTGCTTTTGTAGTTGTCATGTTAAAAATCATGTGAAAAAAATAATAATAACATGCGTTACAGGAGACCTGTTAAATCCCATCGGCGCGGTTCAGTGTCGTCACACACGTGCACATTACCAGGCCAATCGGTGGTTAATACTACGTAGGTAGGCTCGTGACTGGCATCAGTTTAATTGACCAATCAGTTCATAGGTAGGCGTGGTGAATAGGTATGGGGTCGACTTGGCCCTGATCGGACCACAGAGCCAGTGGTTCCAAAAAAGGTGCCTGTTGGGGCGGGCTCTGACGGTGGCCGGCCAAGTATGAACAAAGCAGGAACGGGTCCGTACCAACACCATTCGGCCCATGTGTGAAAGCGGCAAATGTGTACTCAACAGAATCTTGCAGAACCTGAGGAGATCCTGAAATGTTCTGATTCGAGTAGGTATTTGTTCTATTAAAACCAGCAATGTTTATATTGTTGTTTTGTTTGCAGTTTTACAAACATAATTCAATTTGATTCAATTTTATTTATAGCCGGTTCATAAAAAAAATAATTTCAAAGCACTTTACAGAAACATCATTTTCAAAAGCAAAGTTGGCTTTATAAAAAAATTTCAGTCAGCTGTAATTAGTAATCAGACGCAAGTAATGCAAAGACAGTTTTCTGTTAAGTCAAGCAATGTGAAATGGGCATTATAGGGCCGAATAGGAAAATATAATTCAACTGTTCAATCAGGTGTTGGAGCAGGAAGACATCTAAAACAAGCAGGATTGAGGCCTTAAAGAAACCAGGATTGGACACCACTGCTTCAGTTTGCAAGCTTAATTTGCTGATTCATAAGCCAACTTGCCTGATCTTTCTCCCCAATTTATTAATAATAACTCAGACTCTAGTCTCCCTGAATCACATATCAGGATGTTTTACTTTGTATAACAGAACTTCTTTTGAAAACCACACCCGTTCAGGAGTGGAATTTACGTATTAAAAAATCCAGTTCGTTACAGCTTTAGTTTCCTTGTACATAAAAAATACTTTGTCATACAGGGAATTTTAGGTTTTCCCATTTAGAATCACAACGATTTTATATTAATGACAAAGAATGTATAATTCTCAGAAGCACAGCTAATTTTGGAAATGGATGCAATCTTAAATTAAATATGAACAAAAGGTTTCTTTAGGTTATTGCACATGACAGACTGTGTAGAGATGAGAAATCTTTTTTTAACTGTCAAATTACTACATTCTACAGTATGACAAACTTCCAAAAGAACTATATGCAATTATTACAAGTTATTTTTAACAAAATATTCTGAGTATTTTCTCTCAAAAATAAAATTGTAACACCTACTATGGTTTATCTGCTCTAACTTTTATTAGGAAACCAAATTTCAAGCAATAGACTTCATTACATTTATGACTATGTTCTTTCATTTATTTATGCATTCAGCACAGGAGGAAGATTTAAAACACACACCCCTTCTTGCTCCCACAGGAACCGAGAATATTTTTCTAAACCAAAGTTTCATCCAGTCGTTCCAAAACACTGCAGAAAAATAGTGACAATCTGTTGTCATCTTGTTTTTTCTTGCACCTAGATAAGTTCACAAAGTAAGAGAGGGGATATATTTAGCTTGTCAAAAATTGTGGATGATCTGTTTTCTGTTACATTCTCTATTTAATTTTTCTTGGCAAACATTCTGCTAATACTCATATTATGATAAGGAGCTGCAAAAATCTGTGTTAAAATCTGTATGGCGTTGCAGGCCACGCTAACTCTAATGATGAAGTCTTTCCACAACCTGATTAAGGCTGCTTGTGAAATACACAGCTTGACTTTATTTTCCTTCAAGCTATTTTTGTCACATCCTCTTGGCCACTTAGCTGTGCAGGTTAATTGTCTCCTCGTTTCAGCCTCTGCGTGCGATTCAACTTAAAAAGGGACATGATTACAAATTCAAATGCTAATTTCCTCTGAGGCACAAGAGGTGAAAATGCACAAAACACACATGCCGGTTCTGACTATTTATATGCAAGGATATTGCAATATGGAAACAAATTAACCAGACATCACTCTGGATTATGTGAACACAACAAACTTCTGCAGATGAGAACTTGAATGGCAAAGTAAAAATACTTTAGTACCATGACACCAAGGGCAAACCCATGAATGACAAGCACACTCTTGAGTGTGTGGACACTGTGGATAATCTGGCAGGGGGATCAGGGACTACACAGCCAACTTGCACATATCTGGGTGCAGTGAAGTAAAAATAATTGTCTGCATTTTGCTTGCAACGTGTGTAAAAATTCCTGTTACCCCCTGTGGCATCCTCCTCTCACTGTCTGTTAGCTAATATAAGCTAACGATTGTACACTTGATCTCTGCACTGCCGATGGCATGACACTAATTGGTGGGATACATCGTAGTGCCAGGGTGTGATTTGGTGTTAGTGGGTGCTGTGTGGAAACTTAAATTGTTAGCAACTATTATACGCAAGTTCCTACAGGGCATGCCATTTGTATTTTTTGCTGTACTTACAGGAAGTAAATTGGTTGTCTGTGGGAGAGCGATGGATTTCATGATTTATACTGGCGAGTTGAATTATTTTTTTTTTTTAACGTAAAATCAAGCCAAGCCAGCAGTGAAACATATGGGTGCAGATGATGCTCATTTATTTCCATTTGGTGACCTTGCATGGTTAACACACATTACTTTCTGTCATATTTTAGTTTTTCTGTCAGTGCCAATCTCACAACCAGCCAGTAAACAACCTGTCCACTCATTTCAGGACAGAAATTAGTTATTAGATTTGAAACATATCATACTCAACCCTTTTTTTTTGTCTTAAAGGTGAATCTCAGCCCTGTGGCAATGTGAATGTTTTAGTTGTATAATGTGAGTTTCTATCTAAACTCATAAACATTCATTTGTCTCTGGTATATTGCAGCTGGTGTATAAATCAGTTTAATTGTTTGGTTTAATATTACATTTAGTTTTATTCAGATGTCATATCCCTGTATTGATGGAAGTACCCAGCAGGATAAAATGAGATGATGACTACATCAAGAACCAGTGCTCATCTTGTTACGGTACAACTGCATCCTGTTAAATTTGTTAACCGACATTTACATGAATTATACTTTGACATTTAACCTAGATGTAAACTTTTGTGCATGTTTTTGTCTCCATCCATTATAATACAACTATGAGTTAGTGTGGAGCAGCATTCAGCAGTGTGTGGAGGGCTGGAGAGAGCCTAGAAGAGTGATATAGACTACTAGGGAAGGGAATTGGCTGACTAAGAGAGGATGCAGAAAATGCAGTGTACTGGCAACAAGACAATAAGCCGGGCACAATCCCCTCTAACCTGGACATCAGGAGATGTGAAAAGCACTGCTCCATACCAGATATTGAATGATCTTCTGATATCTCCCTTGTGGAATCACCCAAACAGGAGAAATGCAATTTTGTTTCATTATATGTAGTCTATACATCTGTTTATGAAAGAGAAGGGGTTGCATGGCAGTACAGTTGGTAGTATTGTTGCTAGTAGCAAAAAGGTCCTGGGTTTGACTTATGGCTGAGCATTTCTGTGTGGAGTTTGCATGTTTTTCCCATGTGCACATGTTTTCTTTTTCTGGGTTTATCAGTTTCTTACCACAGACTGAAAACATGTCTGTTAGGTCCATATAGTTGTCTCAACGAGCCATTGACATGAGTGTGTGTTTGTGTGTGCATGCTACTGTCAAAGCTAACCCACAAGATGCCACATTTTAAAAATGTGTATTTTCTTTTACAAAATATTTTCGCAAAGCTTTAGATTTACATTGAAAAAGAGGATACTGTAAAATCAATTTGTATGACTTTGAAATTTCTTTGCAATTGTATTCACATTAAAACTAAATTCATCTCAATAAACTGCATTTCACAACAAAATAATAATTCTGAATAAAAATTCTTACATATACTGTAACTATTTTGATTCGTATGTGACACATAACTCTTATACTACTACTACTGTCATTTAGCAGACGCTTTTATCCAAAGCGACTTACATTGAGAGAACTTACAAGCAAGAAATCAAAGAGAAGGAAACAATATAAGGAGACGGACTGTTTGGAGTCCAGTTTAATTCCGACGCTGATACATCAAGTGTATCAATTTTTTTTTTTTTTTTGTAGAGATAAACTCCCAAATCGCTATCATAAATCAATTCCACATTAAGACTGAAAGTGTTCTTTAAAGAGGTGAGTCTTAAGTCTGCTCTTAAAAGTAGGTTCTGACTCTGAGGATCGGACCGAGTTTGGTAGGTCATTCCACCATCGGGGACAACAGAGGAGAAGAGTTTGGAACATGATCTCATGCCACGTTGTGGTGGAAGCGCTAGGCGTCTTTCAGCGGCTGAGCGTAGCTGACGCGTGGGAATGTAGGTTTGGATGAAGGAGTGAAGGTAAGTAGGAGCTGTGTGTGTTAGAGTCTGGTAAGCCAGAAGCAGAGCTTTGTATCTTATCTCGCAGTGACGAGCAGAAACAACACATGCGATTTAAAGTATAAAGGCTGGTTGCAATACTGTGACTTTTGTACTCAGATAATTAAAACATATACACAGCAATCCTTTAATATTCGTATAATACGGTAAATGTTTGCATCATTTGGTTGTGTCATTAGAGCACTGTCCTGCATGTTTTAGATGTCTCCTTGCTCCAACACAGCTGAATTAAATGAACAAATGACCAGATAACTTGGTTTTAACATCAGCAGAAACCTGCTAATTATCCATTAATTTAAATGACATGTTCCAAAGTAAGGAAACATCTAAAACATGAAGGACAGTGTGCATTGTGGACTTGGGTTGGGAAACACTGCCTTAGAGAACTTTGTCCTTGGGTAATTTTGACCCATGTAGGACAAGTTTGTGGAAATTGAGAGGACAATGCAAGATTTAAGACAGCAGTAATAAAAATTGGATTTTGATCTGGCTTTTTTTAAAAGGTTGTCTAATGAGCTGGTCAAGATCAGAGGAAGCACAAGAGTGAATCTAATTCAGTAGAAAACGTGTCAACAGTTAGAACAAGTATAACATAATTGGATTAAAGGTGGAATATAGAACATTTTCATAAAAAGCTATATTTTTTAAAACATAATGCCTCTACGGGCTGTTTAGAGCAGTGCAGAATGACACTACAGTATTCCTTTAAAAATTATATTTAAAGTAAAATATAATGAAATATTTATTTTGATGTGCACGACACTGGCATGTTGTTTACGTCTGCCAGCCAATAGTGGGCAGAGTAGCGGGCACCATTATGGGTTGCCTAATACTGTGAATAGTCCGTAATAGCGAGGCTGGTACTGTGGCGGGTGACGGAGTCGACAGGCTGAGCAGCTGCTTTGAAGCCCAGGGGATTTTGATGTCCTTCTCGCCGGATTATCAACCGGAGAGGTTCACGGGCCAGAGTGAGTTGGGTGAGGAGTCTTTGCGGCATCGGAGCGCAAGCGGGGGTCGCGAACCTGGCACCCCGACATCTGGGGCCTTGTTCTGTTGTTGTGGTTGCGACATCTGTGCACTGGAGTTTGTGTTCCATATTCCACCTTTAAGACACCATAATTACAAGCCCATATGTTATGGAGTCAGTAAGAGGTACGGTTACTATCAAAAGATGTGTACTACTCATTGACAGTTCATGCATAACCACCAATTTGTAAACTCGTTTCTGCCAAATCATATATGAGAATACAACTTAAAATGTTCAAACTTGAAGAATTCCCAAATACAAAGTCCAAATGTATAGTTGTGTTTTTTTCTTTATGAAAACAACAAGCAGTGTGTGGCTGCGAGTATAGATTTATTCTTTGAGAATACAAACTGAAAGGTGAGACTGGGTCACATGATTATTAATATACACAGGATGCGTTGATAATAACCTTAACCTGTGTCAACCAATTTCTGTTGATTTGCAAAACAAACAAACAAAAAAAAATAGAACTGGCTCTCGTCTTTTGTCCATAATGGGGTAAAACCGGTGAGCGGTTTTGGCCTAATTAAAAGACCACTGTTGAATGGCAGGTTTTGGCCAATTCATGTTAGCATCTGTGCTGCTGCGAAAATACAGTGTTCTTTGCCATGTAAAGTTAGTTGGGTTGCAATATCCTTCAGCCACCACAGGGTGGGAGCAACTTTAGGGGTGGGGTCTTCAGACTTGACAACCCCCACTTCCCGCGCTCAATATGGCGGCCATGTATATGACATTGTTTTTCACTATATTTTTTAAGCAAAATCACTCATAATTTTCATCGTATTGTGGTGACCAAACATCAACAAAAGGTGAATAAACTGTCAGATTTTAGAAAGGATTTTTAAATAGTAAATGTATATTGAATCAGTCATTTGAAAACAATATCACTTAGAGTATGAACATGATGAAGTGTATCTATATTCATTTACAATAAACAAAGAAGAGAATTAAGTGGTGACTTATGATCTTGTGATTTGTAAAATGTTTCCATTACTGTTTCTTCCTCCTCCTTTGTTTCATTTTTTTTCTCTGCTCCTCCTCCTCTTATCTCATTGGATGGCTCTCCCGGTTTTTTTTCCCCTTTTTTCACTCTCTCTCTCACTCACACACACACACAAATACACACGTGCACTGTCTCCCTGCACCCTCTTTTCAGGAAATTTAATGGCCTCATGAACATCATCTGAGGTCATGCTGAGGTCACAGCCAATTTATCTTCATGAGCCACAGCGAGGGGTGGCTGAGTATGAAAAGCATCTTTACATTAACTGAGGGCTGTAATTGATTAGCTAGTTTACGTGTTTATAAAATAGGTTTCAGTACAATTCTAAATTAAGGAAGATGTCATCGAATTGAATAGTGGTCTCCTGACAGGATACCATTACTTGCTCTGTACATTGTTCCTTCCCTGGTAGTTATTATTATTTTCCTTCCTCTTACTAGTAGCTTAGATTAGTGATTATTTTAAGTGTTGTTTGAATATATATGATTTATCAAAACAGATAACAGATACCATGCAGTGCTACATTTGCTCGCATTACAATTATTTATAATATGTTGTTGCATTTTGACACAAAAGACACATTTAACAGTCCTTGAATGAGACAATCCTGTTCACATGTGTCACTTTACAGGTTTTTGAGCTAAAATAAAACACATTCTCTGGAAGTGAGTTATCAGTTTGTTTGAAGTAGTTGTTTGCACTGTATGAATTGCAACGTTGGACTGAAATGTTCACCACAGGGTCCCTGCTGTGGTTTATCAGCTGTGTGTATGACCAGAACCAACGCTGTATATTTCTTTGATGAGCTCTTCTTCAGTTAGCAGAGATGTTTCATTTATATGATGCAGATTTTGTTGTCTGTCAAACAGCATGACACCGATAGTCTCCCTCTGCATTTGCTTCTTTTCTTAGCTGACAGTGAGCTTTTTGTCATTTTATTCCTGAGGTGTCTTTTGTAGTTTGCATGCTAAGTTTGTCAGCCAATCTTATCTGGTTTTGGACAAGTGCCAGTTGCAGATAGCTATGAAGAATGGGATTGGATTAATTAGGTTCCGGTAAACTAATATGCTGAAAAGCAATCTGGTCAGTTCAACCACAGGCATTTCTAGTATGTGATTGAGGTTCGAGCCACTGCATATTTCATGAAAGCATTTTAGGAATCATTCCCTGTTTGAAAGAGAGGAGACTTCTGTGGTTCTGTACTGACACAGAGGGCAGATTTTCACAGTGTCCTGGTTTTCCAGTGACTTTTCATGTCGACTCAGTTCTGAATGCATTCCCATCTGTGAAATGCCAAACAAATTAAATCTAACATAAGCCAATTGAATACAGTCATACTCCTCATTATGTCCATTAGAAGCCAATGAGGTATTGCAAATATTTTATTGCCAAATTTAATGAAGCTGAGTTTCTCCATTTGGAATTTGGGGATATTTGCATCTGCCAGCTGCACATGGCTGAATGTAATGAAGCTGTTTCGCAGACCTTGATCTGCTTTTATGGCATTGGTATGACTTGTGTGTTCAAAGAACTCTGTTCCTGTACAGAAGTTTGTATATACAGCATTATCTATGTCCAGATAAACCAGGATGATGATTAGTGAAAAGACAGGCTGGACAACTAAAGGCCTGTGGAGGAATGCTTAAGGGAAATCTATGCTGTCTCTACCCCAAATACCAGATTTCACTGTGCCTAATTGAGTTGCAGAAGCAATACATATTTATGTGCTGAGAAGCTTTGTGAGCTGCATTTACAAGCAGCCTTAAAGCTCCTGAATCATTTTGTTTTTGTGAACTGCTCTGTTTTCTTTCCTCTTTTAGAATAATGGATAATAATGTATACTAACTCTGAATTGGTAATTAATCATTGTTGCATTTTCAGTCAGTACTTTCATAGAAGGCAGCAGTATTGACCCAAACAATGGCAGCGACAGATTGGCTTGCCCTGCTGCAACAGTGCCATCTAGTGGTGTTTGTAGGGGGTGTTGCAGCTGGCGAGTAAAATAAATTAAAAAATGTCAACGTCCACATGGTTTGTTTAAATGCTCAATGAAATTTTACCAACTCTCAAATCCAATCAACCAAAAACAGATGCATAAATGACAAATGTGAGATCTCTTTGCTAACAAAATGAATGAACTTGAAACTCTGTTGAAGACCCAGCCAAAGTATCAGGAATGCAGCATCATGTGTTTTACTGAGACATGGCTAAAGGGACATATCCTGGACTCCAGTGTGTCTCTGTCTGGCTTTCAAACAATACGGACAGACAGAGATTTGAAGAGAAGCGGCAATAGAAGAGGAGTTTGTCAGCTGATCACATCTGCAGTCACCTGTTGGGGTGGAGCATCAGAGCAAGTGACATGAAGAGGCTGAACAGATTGACAAGGAGGACTGATTCTGTCCTGGAGACTGAACTGGAGTCTCTTGAGTCTTTTGTCCAAAAGAGGATGAAGAACATGATGGAAAACCCTCATCATCCTCTTCAGAACACAGTAACTCAACAACAGAGTGTCTTCAGTCAGAAGATTCTTCATGATTCTTCATCCGCTACAGCACAGACGCTACAGGAGATCATTCCTGTTCACAGCTAGAACCCTCTACAGGAGATCCTTCCCGTCCACAGCTAGAACCCTCTACAGGAGATCCTTCCCGTCCACAGCTAGAACCCTCTACAGGAGATCCTTCCCGTCCACAGCTTCTACCTGAAGAAGAACTGAGCTACAACAACACTTAATTTCCGTTTGGGGATTAATAAAGTATTTTTGATTTGATTTGATAAGAGGACACATCGCATAGAATTACTAAAAGTAAATGAAGTTCAGTGATGTCATTAATCTGAAGTGTATGAGAGAAGATTTTAGATTGAGGCAGACAAGTATTGTGCTTGTATAGAATGCTGTGAAATTTTGCAATGACTCACTTTTTTAATCTGTTTTCTTATTCATTTCCTAATGATTTTACCAAAGGAAAGACAAGAGCGCCATCGTGTGGTCAGTTTAAAGTTTAACACAAGCCAGGGGAAGTAAGAAGTACCCACACGTGTTTTCAGTTGGGTCTAACTGAAAGGAAGACTTGAAAAAGTCAGAAATTAAAAAATAAAATGTGAATTTTTCTTTTCTTTTTTTAACTTTTCTGTTGTTTGATCAGTGAAAAAAAATGGTGGAAAATTTGATTAGGATTATTCACTTTGTGCAGTTATGACCATTTCTCTTAAAATACTTAGATAGATCCAAACAGCATTTATTGAATTCATCTCCAGATGATTAGTGAGGTAAAGATGGTGATGGTAACAGATTAAAGTATATCTGTGTGCTGTTCAGTGTGTGACCAGTGCCATACATCTGGTAGTGCTTCACTTTTCTAACATCCTGTATCTGGACTTTTCCTGCCCCTCCGGGGACCCGTTCATCCTGGTTGCTTGAAAAACTGTCATTAAACTTTTCTTACAAAAAATATGGTATTTTTAGAAATGTGATACAGGAGATACAGCAAAAACAAATTTAGCTCTGGGAATAGCATTTACTCCAAAATATTTAATTTAGTTCACATTCATGTGTTTTTCTCAATTCTGTAACTACTTAATTGGGTAATTTTGGCTTTAATGTTAGGATCTGAGCTGAGGGTTTCTCTGTATGTTTACCTTTTCCTCTTGTTTCTGTTTACAGGTGAGTCCAGGATTTGCTTGCTCTCTGTGAGCCCTACCTGCAGGGGGAGTTCTCTGCATGCTGTTACTGCTATATTACCTGAACCTTTGGTACTCTTACATGGCAGAATGTTTGGTTATGTTCAGTGATTGTCTCAACCTGTGCAAACCTCTTTCTGTGCTTCCATGACAAAAGACTACCTGTTTAAGAGACTAATGTTCTCATCGCTGTGGAAAATATTCCCTTTTTCTGCCTAAAAGACTTGCTCATTTACTCACCTGTCCGTATCCTTAAAAAATTCCTGGATCCAGAAGGTAATCCAGATCACCCCCAAAATCAACTCTTCTTTGTGTCATTTCTGACTTTTTCTGAAAATGTCATCAAAATAAATCCATTAGTTTTTGAGTTATCCTGCTAACAGACAGACAGACAGACAGACAGACAGACAGACAGACAGACAGACAGACAAACAGACCCAGGTGAAAACATTACCTCCTTGGTGGAGACAAATGATGAAAGACAGAAAAATCATAAACAAAGCATTGCACTAAAACTACAAACTGAGATTGAGACCAAGATAGTTTGTCCATACATGGTGAGAATGGCAAAGTAAGAAGATATGTTTTCTATAGTGGGTTAAAGTCAAGTTGACACAGAGGAACAGAGAGTAATGTGGTATAAAGAATAAAGTTTATCAACATCAAAAGTCATGTAAATACATTTCAATGAGGATGACAGGAGCATTAGTCCAAAAGCTGATGAATCCAAACGCGAATCCAAATGTAGGAACAAGAGAAAAACTTGACTTACAGGCTGTCAGGGAGCAGGCAGACCCTCGGTGGTCAGGGACAGAACAAAGGTCATGAACTCTATGACAAAACTATGATGCTGGAAGGATGACACAAGCAGTGAACAACGATCTGGTACTGAGTTACTGACATCTTGCAGCTTAAGTAGTGCCAGATCTTAACCAGAGACAGGTGCAGAGAGTGACTTGATTACAAGTGGTGCAGAACAGGAAGTGACATGGCCAAATATAGACAATGAATCTGTTAAAACCAAACAAACACCACAAAGACACGACATAAGAGGCACACATGTTGATGTAGATCTTACAGGAAGAAACATTGAGCTAGTTTTCCTGTAGAACTTTTGCAATTGCCATTTTTAACTCTAAGAAATGTACTTTTTGAAAAACTAAAGCTGGATTTAAAAATACACATCCTGCAACTCTTACAAGAGAGATGCATGATAAACAGTGTTTCATCTGAAAATACGTTTCTTCCACCTTCATTCTGATGCACATGAAAAAGTTGCACTTGTGTATCATTCTCCTGCTTTGAAAGTGCTGTACTTGCACATCCACTTCCCAGTCATATATTCTACCAAATGAAACATTGATGCTCCCTCCAAAGCCTCCATCCTTCTTACTACATGTTTCACAGACAATAGCACTTTGCCAGCAATTTGTTTCAGCCAAGATGTATGGTGTAATAAATATTTAAAATCAAATTTGGCAAAAAGACATAGATGGATGCAGTACCCCGGGCTGTCGTGGCAGACACACTTTAAAAGTACAGGGACGTCCCTACTGAACTCCCCTGATCCACACACACACGTGCACACCTGTGTGTGCACACACATGTTAGCGTTACTCATTGTCATTGTGCAGAAAAGAGAGATAGCATCTTGTGTGTTGCATAAAGACAAGACAGTGTTGGTATGAGTCTGTTGTTTACCAATATGACTCTAATATTTGCATGTCCTGTTTTAATGTCTGCTTGTTTGTGAGTTTGTACAACACACTTTTAAACGTGCCTATAAGATGTTTGATTTAAACATTAACTCCATGATCCCAGGAGAGTGGACGGATGAGCGTGTTGTTGATGGCTGGTTCGCTGATAGATGACCAATAAAAAGTTCATCTGTTCTTCATCATTCTACAGTAAGTGCTGTTTCTGCAGCTTGTCATCCTCCGTGTGATGACTAATAGCCTGACGGGAGACGACTGAGAAAGAAAAAGTGTAGCTAATCAGCTCTGGGTTGGATGCTGTTCACTGTGCTGTACCTGTGCAGCCCCTCGGGCTGCTCTGTGTAAACCATTCAGAAAAATGTGTGGAAATGTTCACTTTGGGGGCGTTTTGAAAAATGTTGCCCATATCTAGCCATTTATCAGTTAATGAACAAAGTTTTTATCTTTCTTAAAGCCCTTGCTTGTGAGAGATACAACATATCTTGTTATTGTTTTGTGTATTTAGTTTTGGCAGCCCAGTTTCTTGGTCCAACCTGTCAGGGATATTCACTAAACCCTGTAAGACCCACCCCATCAAAAATAGCCAGAAAATTCTGATCATTTAGAACTGAGATATTTATTAACTCTTATAACAAAACCCACCATTTATTTATTTATGGCTATATCAGGTTGTTTATGATTTATTTTTGTATCGTATTTGATACATTGGCTGTTTTTACAGTTTAACTGTAATATAAAGAATGAGTTACTTTATAAATGTGCATTCTTTCAATAGATTATTTAATAATGACTTAGATTTTTGATGCTTTTCTTATCGTAACTTCTCAAAACATTAGCAATGATTTTCCTAAAAAAGGCGAGTGGATCATTTAGTGGAACATCCATGTTAGAAATGATCAAACTAAACTTGAGCTGCCTGTCGTGGCATGATAATCCTCCATGAGGCAGAATACATGTGTCAGTTCATATACAACCGGTTTTCAAGGCAAGTATTGATCATGTTGATGAGACAGAGGTCTCAGAAACTCATGGAGCAAATATGATACAAATGGCAATATAGTGTTAAATCTGCTCGTTTCTGTTTAGTGTCGCTGGGAACCAGAATCTATCACATGTGGTCATCAATATTGATTCTGCATGTTCCCAGAACACCAGTAGAAGAATGAACACCATTCTTTGGAAAGCCAAATCAGAAAAGTCACCAGCAATATCAGAAATCTGTGTTTTCTGTATGTGTTAAACTGAGTTTAAATATGGTTTTTGAGGAGATCAAAACATAATTTATGAATCACATTGTTTTTACCCTGAACAGAAAGAAGAGACAGAAAGGAAATTAACCAAGATCATGTTTCTACTGCAAAAAAATGTCCCTGTGTACAGGGGTGGAGCAGGGGGCGGTGGCCCCCTCTGGCCACCTGATGCTGACTTCTGGCCACCCTATTGGCCACCTCAGACACACTTACGTATGTTTTGTGTATTTATTAGGGCCGGGACTCGATTAAAAAAATGTAATCTAATTAATTAGAGGCTTTGTAATTAATTAATCAAAATTAATCGCATATAAATATTTGACCAGAGAACAGTGAGAATTTTTTTCAAACGGATTTTTAGTATACCATTGAATCATGACTGAATACACATAAGCTTAAGCAACAAAATATTGTTTATTTTTGTTCAACCAAGTCCAACAGACCAGTGCATTAAGTGTAGAAAATGTCTACACTTGTACTCGGAGTCGGGCTAACGTCCACGCTAGCTGCTATATGTTTAACATTGAGGTGATACTTCAGGCCCGATGTGCTGCGGTGATGTGCAAATTCCTTGCTGCATAGCTTGCACACATGCTCTTATCCACGCTTCCATCCAGTCATTTTTTACAACAAAACTTCCCATCCACGGGGCCAATCAAAGCGGTCGCTTCTTCATTCATGTTCACTGTGGTTTGTTGTTGTCCTAAATAATGAACGCTGGTAGGTGCGCCAGTATAATCGGTCCGCTGAAACTCATGAGAGATGTTCTGCGGTGCTTAAATAAGTGCAATTAAAATGCGTTAAAAAAATTAACGCGTTATTTTTGTGTAATTAATTAATCTTAATTAACGCGTTAAAGTCCCGGCCCTAGTATTTATATATATATATGTAGTGCCTCTTTGTTATTTCACCTGCATTAATAAGGAAAAAAGTTTAAGACTAAAGCCCAACACACACCTAAACGCATTGACGCGCGGCAAAAGATGCAACATCATTATTTTCTATGAGAGCGCCCTCACCAAAAAAACGCCTTGATTCGTGGCAACGCTTCACCCCGCGCATCGATCTGTTGAATTCAGACACGGCACTGCGACTAGAGAAGTCCCTATCGAGCACCCGTTTCTTCTTCTACGCTTCTTAAAGCGGGCGTCTCCTACATCTCCTACCTTAACCACTTAGCGGCGCTATTTTACTGTATAAAAAACTCAATGATGGACAAGGAGTGTCTAATTACTGAAGTAAAGAAGTACCCAGAGCTCTACGACCCCCGATCTCCTCATTATAAGGACAAAGTCCGTAAAGAAATGGCCTGGAGGGCAATTTCAACTGAAATTGAATGTTCTGGTAAGCTAGCAGACAATTTTCGTTCATATTCATTAGATCATCTTGGTTATATCTAATAATTCAAACCTAATAATAATGCAAACCTAATACCACCAAAATAATTAGCATTAAAAGTGAAAATGACGCCCGGCTTAGCGGCGATCTGGTGTAATTTGATGCGCACCATTATCGTGCGTCAGAAAACGCGGCGCCGGGCATTGCGTTTAGGTGTGCGTTGGGCTTTAGAATGATAATAGATCTTTGCCACGGCTACCAATGTGAAGATGTTGTTTTTAAGAGCAGGCTCAAGACCTACCTTTTTAACCTAGCCTTTAACTAATTATTATTTATTATTACGCGTTTAAACTGATTAGCATATTTTACCAGATGTAATTTTTAGTTTAGCTTTTAACTATTTATTAATCTGCTTTGCATTTTTGTCTTGATTCTATCTTATCATTGTTTTACACTCATTGTTTTATACTTTATTCACTTTATATTTTACAAATTTTACATTTTAACTTTTTTTTGCCAGTGTTTCCTCTCCGGGACCCCTCTGTGACGGGGGCGGTGGTCGGCTGTCGCTGCCTGGGTGCCCCCCAGGTAGTGCCTGGGTGGAGGTGGGGGTACCAGCTCTCCCTCCTCTGGGCGCACGGGGTTGGTGCCTTGGCGGCTGCTGCTGATCTGCTGCTACCAATGCAGATGGCTCCCATGATGGCATTTCCTGGCTCATCTGTGCTCAGCCCGCTGTTTTTGTAGCTTTTAAGTGTGTGTGTGTGTGGGGGGGGGGGTTGTATTTCTGACCTCCTGAGGACCAGTTTCCTGACTTTTACTATCTTTCTGGGGTCCGAGGGTTCTTGTGGGGACCGAAGCCTGGTCCCCATGAGGGGGACTCCCCTTTTTAGGGTTAGGGGTTAGGTTTATAGGTATGGTGTGAATAGAGTTTTAGTTAGTCTTAGGGTTAGTTATAGATCAGTAATGGTTAAGGTTAGGAAAAGGGTTTGGGTTAGGTATAAATCTAGTTACTAAAATCAATGGAAGTCAATGGACGGTCCCCATAAGGATACCAAAACACACTTGTGTGTGTGTGGGTGTGTGTGTGTGTGTGTGTGTGTGTGTGTGTGTGTGTATGGTCGATGGGTTGGTTTGGGACGGGGGTTTTACTTTATTTTTTTTTTTTTTTTTT
>SSNP01000063.1:2141593-2164251 GCA_006937955.1 Pachypanchax playfairii
TTTTTTAGGGGGGGTTGGGGGGTTGTGGGGTCATTTTAAATCTGTAAAGCACTTTGATAAACTTTGTTTGAAAAGCGCTTTATAAATAAAGTTTGTTGTTGTTGTTGTTGTTGTTGTATTTATATGGTTTAAGGTGCTTTAAAGGCATTTTTTGTATATGTTGGCCACCCCAGAATATTAACAGTTCCATCCAGGCCACCACATTGAAAATTTCGTGGCTCCGCTAGTGCTTGTGTGAAATGGATCAAAATGCTATCACAGGTTTTAGAATATGAAAACTGGATCAACAGAAAGAGCTGAAGTATATACTGTAATAATGAAAATGACTTCAGACACCAAGGTCTGGCTGCAATGTTCAGCTTTACACCTAGAAAAAGCATGTGCTAAACTGGTTTAATTAACTTTTTACTAGAATTTGGACACTGACACAATGAATTCTTTTGGCTGAATAGCTTAAAGTTTCAACTTAAAGAGGCCATTTTATACAAATTTTAGGACTTTGTGGTTATTTCTTAAGTATTAACCAGTAATATGAAACATTTTATATCTAGAAAACATCAGGAAACACTGATTAACAGACCTTTCAATCTGTCTGCGTTAAAATTCGGCTGGTTCCAGCTCCTTCCGTCAGGCTGCTTCGGCAGCAGCTCGTTCATATTCATTATTCAAATTTATTCATCAGCTCTTGCAGTTGAAACCACGCCTAGAATGCTGCTGGCTAAAAGCTGTCAGCATAAACACGTATCAACAGGAAGAGACTACATGTCCTGTTGCCATGTGCAGCGGGACAGGAAACAGTATACCTTGCTCTCATAGGCTAGTTTATTAGCCAATTTGAGTCCAGCAAATTAGCATAATGAATATTAATGAGTTGCAGCCTGAAAGCCCGATGAAGCCAGCCGATTTTTGACGCAGACAGATTAAAAGGTCTGTTAATCAGTGTTTCCTGACGTTTTTTAGATATAAAATGTTTCATATTACAGGTTAATACTTAGGAAATAACCACAAAGTCCTGAAATTTGTGTGAAATGTCCTCTTTAACAGTTCATTGTGCTTTGGTAGTTGGCTCACAATATGAATTCTGCAGTTACACAAATTGTTCTTTGTGCAAACATATGAGCCAAACTGACCTTTTACTGCAGGAAAATTCAACGTGCAGTTAATAATATCAATACTGGTGACTAATTTCCACTGAGTTATTCCAGATTCAGGGTCATAATAACATACTTACCATTTGACTGACATGAGTTTCCTTACATATTTAACCAAAAAGAACCTTTATGAAAGTCTTTGCTTATGCCTCAGCACTTAGCTGAAGTTCTGTTATTTTGAAAATCTCCCTGGTAACTTTAACTTCTTTGTCTGATTGAGACACATCGGCTAGTTCATGCTTTTGTAGACAAACAATGTGTTTTTCTGCAGTATAACATGATTTACTTTTCTAAATAAGAAAAGAAAAAAGAATTTTTATCAATACGAGAAACTTGAGTGTGGCTTGAGGAGTTTGGATGTGTGGGCAGCAGATTTGTGGGATCAGGTTGTAAACAGTTTCCAGATAGTTACAAAGGTATGCCATCATCTTGAAGGAGTGACAGCAGTAAAAGCTTCTAATATTCCCACATCATCTTCTCTAATCTTTTCTTTCTTTTGTAGTAGTTTTCTAAAGACCCTTCATGACAACTAAATGGCAACTTTAGAGTTTTGTTAGAAGCTGAGGCAACAATGCAGCAATCCTCCTCCAGCTCTCAGTGTTTCTCTCCTGTCTAAACACCGTTGACATGCCTAAAGTGGATTTTTTTATACAGTTTGTTAAACTTTATTCGTAGATAAACATATTCTAATGCTAGTTGTGTATTACAGGATCATATTAGCAAGAAGCTACTGAAACACAATGTGCTAATGTTTTGGGTTCTTTTGCACTAACACCTGCTGTGGGTAAGTGATTATTTTAGTAAACTTAACACAGCATGAACGAATTATCCCTTTCCACTCTTTAATAAACAGATAGCCTCCACTTTTAAATGTAGTGACTTCCTCAAACATCTCAGACAGTGTGACCACACAAAAGAATACAAAGACTGAGAAGGAGACTTGCACAGAAGGTAGAAACAAGTAGCTTTTAAAGCAAGTTGAGCCACCAACTGCTCTTGCACATCTTTTTTTTTTCCCCCTTATCTTAATAAGTAATGAGGCTGCCACAGGCTGACAATGAAGTATTTTGAAAATAGTTCTAATGTATGGCTTTGAATGAGGTGGCCGGGCATTGATGAATGGCCCAAACAGGCTTGAAAACAAGTGAAATATTAATGGGCTGTTTCCTCGGAGTTAATGTGGAATTTTACCTGATTGCTGTGATGAGAGTGAAGGTGTTCAAGCATTATGACAACTGAGAGAAAAGTGTGGCCCGTTGATCTGATATCAGTGTGTAAATTTGTTTCTCAGCTGTCAGATTTGTGAAATACAGTCATCAAACAAATAAATTAACATTAATCGGTAAACCATTAAAAACAGTGCTGCTTAGTCTAAAACATAAACAAAGGATAAACTTATAATTATATAATATATATATTTTCAACATTTTCACTGAAAATAACCAAATATACTGCAGTTTCTTTCAGATTACTTCCATTTTTAAAGCCAGTCAATCTTCTTTTTATGAACTCCTGAACACGATCCATCTCTTTGCCTAATGAATCTCCTGAGACTGGTTGAGTTTACATGATGTCAAAGCAGCTTCTCATATTCTAAAGCACCACAAGGGAGCAGCAGTGTGAAGGGAAGATCACTCAGCACAGTGATAAACTGCACCACATACCACAACCGTGCGTCTGTTTAGACATTTCAAATGGTTCTTTTCTGATGCAACAGACTGCAACAAATAAGACAAGACACACAGATTTTATTAGAAAGTTATTAGGTTTGGTCTTCGATTTTCTGAATACGCTTTAAATATAAATCATGCAAATGATTTGAGGAGATCTGATGCTGTGCAGCAGGGAGCATGAGCATGTCCAACTGCTCAGGAAGTGCTATAAAGGAGTCAGAGTAAATGTTGTACCCAGGAGACGAGGCCAAAAACAACAGTGACACAAAGAATTAGGAAGTTTCATTGGAGTGCCTCAGCGGCATCCCGGAATGCTTCGAAATGCCATTCAGGCACAGGAGAGGTCAATAGTTAGAATAACTTTTGTTAGTGGAAAAAGAAAACTTGGCTATATTATCACAAATTGCTTCCAGATAGTTGCTTCAGAGCAAGTTATTACCAAAATTGAGTGCAGACACTGTTTCAGCAGAATCATAGTTTTTTTTTCCTCTTTTTGAAGTGGAAAGTGAGTGGGCACTCTCCTAAAACTGAAACACAGACCCATTTCATTTCAAATCACTCTCTTCCCATTTCCTCTGTGCGTTAAATCAGTGCATCTTGGTGGTTTTCAGACATTTTTGAACAATATTTCAAACCTTAAAATTTTTTATTTTATGTTTCTGCCATGTCTGTTTGTGATCAGAATCAAAATTAGAATATCTTTATTGTCATTGTAACAAATAGAACTGAATTCTTGTGGCTTATTGAATAAGAAGATGTGAACAGAAGGATAAAATACAGTGTGAAACTCTCATAAGAATAAAAAATGAGAATATTCCACATCTTGATATCATATTGCACTATAAACAACTTGTTGTTAGCGTTTAGTTGACGCTGAATGTCCTGCTGTCAGTTTGTTAGTCCTTGATTTGATGCTCCTGTATCTTTTGCCGGATAGCAGCTGTTCAAACATCTTGTGTGACGAGTGAGAGATGTCTTTTAAAAATACTTTTTGTTTTCCTGAGGACATGTTATAAAGTAATTTTTTAAAAGACTGGAGATGCATATATTTTTCAACACATTTGTTGTTTTTTTTTAACCAACAACTGATTATTGAGATATTTTAAATTTTTTACTAAAAAAAACAAAAAAAAACTAATGTTTTAATAATGACAACAAATTCATGAGTTTTGTGCTCTAAATTTTACAGTAATACTGAACTTGGCAAATTTCTTATAATGGTGATCTTTAAAATTACTTTTAGTTAGAAACAAAATAGTTTGAGTTCTCAAAAAGGAATTATTTGCCCTTTGAATTGTAACTGTTCCATTCTGAACTCCATCCATCCATCCATCCATCCATCCATCCATCCATCCATCCATCCATCCATCCATCCATCCATCCATCCATCTTATCGTGTGTTGGGTCGCAAGGAAAAGCCCAGACATCCCTCACCGAAGTGATATTTTTTAACTCTTCCTGGGGAAATCCTAGATGTTCCTAGGACAGAGTGGTTATATAATCAGTGAATTCTGGGTCTGCCTGGGGTCTCCTCCCAGTCAGATGTGCTCCTAAACCTCCATGGGGAGGTGTGCAGGAGGCATCCTAACCAGATGACCAAACCACCTCAGCTGACTTATTTTGATTCGGAGGAGCAGCAGCTCTACTTCAAGCTCTCTCCAGATGACGGAGCTCCTTACCTTATGTCTAAAGCTCAGGCTGGCCACTCTACAGAAGAAGTTTGTATCAGCTGCTTGTATCCAGGATCTTGGACTTTCAGTCAGGATCCAGATCTCAGGAACATACATGAGGGACCAGTAAATCGAGATCTTTGCCTTTCAGCTCAACTTCTTCTTCACTATGACAGATCGAAGCAGCGCCCTCATCACTGAGAACAAAGCTCCAATCAGTCGGTCCATCTCCTGCTCCATCCTGCCACCACTCATGAACAAGACGTCCACTTGAGACAAAGACTCACTGCCAACCTGAAGGGAGCATTCCTTCCATCTTTTTTCAAGGTAGAAATATTTCCCTTTTTGTTTCATTTAAAGCTTTCTAACAATTTGCCGCTTCAAAAACTATTCCTATGATTTAACTTCTCCATTACAGCTTACATTATGTAAAGTGCATGACAGCTATCTGAGCTTGATTTGGTCTCTTTGTGTGTCTTTTTGTCAGCCCATACTCTTTGCTAAATGTTACAACCAATTAAATAGGATTGCATCAAACTGGAAAAGCCTCCTTCTGTATGAAAGTAATGCTGCTAAAATATGAGTACTCAACAAATCAGATTGCATGATCTATGCATCCACAGCAGGTTCCCACAATGATCTAGATTCTCACCACCAGTGGTGGTTTTGCCCATATGTTGTCCAAGGTGAACCTATTATTTCAGGTTTCAGCACTACCAGAAGCAGGTTTAAAAGAAAAAAAAAGTTAAAGAGGCCATTTTATACACATTTCAGGACTTTGTGGTAATAAGTATTAACCAGTAATATGAAACATTTTATATCTAAAAAACGTCAGGAAACACTGATTAACAGACCTTTCAATCTGTCTGCATTAAAATTCAGCTGGTTCCGGCTCGTTCCGTCAGGCTGCTTCGACTGCTTCATTAGCAGCTCGTTCATATTCATTGTTCGAATTTGCTGGACTCAGATTGGCTAACAAACTAGCCTGCTGTGCATGGCAACGTCAGACGTTGTGTCTTCCTGTTTGCTACGTTATGCTACAGCTTTTTAGCCAGCAGCATGCTAGGTGTGGTTTCAACTGCAGGAGCTGCTGAATACTCACGAACAAAGGAGTTGTAACAAAACAGATACAGGCCGTTAGGGCTCAGGAGAACTCGGGTTTTATCGCCACCTGCGTAGTTTGAGAGATAAAAACTGAAAGAGAAGTTGTTGACCTGTTTTCACACCCACTATGAAGGTAAGAACACCTGTGGAGCTAAAATATTCAATAGAAACCTCAGAAAAAACATTTTTAATGGAAGGGCCTCTTTAAGAACTAGCTTGTTTTTACACAGCTTGAAAACCAAATTGTAACCATGCCAATAAATCACTTCAACTATCTTGTCCTGTGTCTTCACAGATCATTCATATCACCTGCTGCCACTCATTGAGTCAGTGAACACATCAGATCAAACCACACTAACACAAAGCTACCACGTGGATAGGTTTTAGACCCTGACTGACTGGTTCCGTATCAAATTCTGATGATCAAGCATTTGTGTGTGGGCTTAACGTCATGATACAAAACCACCCCACTCTGTTCAGGACCATGATGAACTGAGACCATGGTGATGGAGGAGGATGGTTCAGAAAATGAAAATCATCATGGAAAACCCTCATCATCCTCTTCACAACACAGTAACTCAACAACAGAGTGTCTTCAGTCAGAAGTTTCTTCAGACCGCTACAGAAGATCCTCCCTGTCCACAGCTAGAACCCTGGCTCCCTAAAGAAGAACTGAGCTACAACAATAATAAAGTATTTTTGATTTGATTTTGAATGATTTGATGATGAACCACAAAGAACTTATATCCTGAACTCATTCCCTCTATGAGTGTACAGGGACTCGGGAGCCCAGTGTTTTGTTTTGTTTTTTAGGTTGATACAAACCTGAAGAGCTCACTATCCTGCAAAAATCGTCCACATTCTTGCTGATTTTTTATGCTTATGGTTGTCACCCAATAAAAAGCTAATAAAGGTTTCTCTAACTTTAGTTTCAGCTGTTTCCTTTGAGCCCTAGAAAGATGCACAGTTGTCAGTCATACTAACTGGCATACAAAGACAGCTTTTACCTCACATTTAACTCCAGCGAGGCCTCACGTGCGAGCCTTTCATGCAGATGTATTTTTATTATATCTTCGGAAGAAAAAAGTCCTCTATTACTCCCAGGTTCTATTTCACTGGCCACATTTTTCACCATTAGTCACCTTATAATATCCTGTCTGACGATCACATTTAACACACTCTAACTCTGTTTTTTGTTTATTTTTCCATTTTCTCTGAACACACTGCTGGTTAAAATGAAAAGCAAATATTAATATTTGCTGGTGTTACTTTGGAATGTAAAATATGGGAGGCCCAGGGAGATGTGATACATTCCACATTTAATGGCACGTTTGCTTTTCAGTTCAGAGAACAAAAAATCTATTATTTTCAACATTCACACAAATGACAACTTTACTGCCTTTTATTTTAATCATATTTAATAAAAAATAAAAAATATCAAGTCTTTAGACACAGGGCTGGCCCTGAGCTGCATGGTGCCCTAGGCGAAAAAGGATTTTGGCGCCCCTACTGCCTAGAACAGAAACAACGTAACTCAATAACTGGATTACATTGCAAAAAAAATTTTATTCAAACTAAAATGAACAGTAGAGATGATATTTAATTATTACTTATTTTGCTCTTTACCTGAGATGAATGGTGTGTCCAACAGTTTGTCCAAAAAAAAATAATAATTTGGCGCCCCCTCCAGCAGAGGGCGCCCTAGGCAATTGCCTAGTCTGCCTATGCCCAGAACCGGCCCTGCTTAGACATGTTTAATACTTGCAGGTGATGTATTAAAAAGGCATTGAAATCTTTGTATATGTTCAATTGGAAAGTTAAGAAAGGAAAAAAAAAGTGTATAAAGACCAGTTTCTTTAGATATAGGAGATAAATGTTGTCCCATTCCTGTCTGATGCAGGATTCTAGTTACTCAACAGTTTGGGGTCTTTATGGCTGGATTTTTAGTTTCATGATGCACCAAATGTTTTCCCATGGTGAAAGATCTGGACTGAAGGCTGGACAGTTCAGCATCATGTTAAGCCATGAGGTTGTGATGGATCCAGTATGTGGCTTGTCTTGCTGTAACATGCAAGGCATTCCCTGTTGTTGTAAAGATGGGAGCAGATGTTGCTCTAAAACCTGTGTACTTTTCATCAATCATGGCACCTTTCCAGATGTGTAAGCTGCTCACACCACAGGCATTAATGAAACTCCAGACCATCTGAGCTGCACACTTTATAACTGTCTGCTGATTACAAACAGAATGATTTCTCTTCTTTTTAGTCTACAAGACAAAGAGTCCATGGATTCAAAATCTGGACTAAATCTGACCATAAATTCGTTTTCCTCTTCACCTCAGAACATTTTAATTGAACTTCGGCTCAAGAAGATCTTTAACTACTGTTTATGGATCACGCTATGAACTGTGGTGACAGACAGTGATATCTGGATATCTGTCCAGAAGAGAATCCTGCCTGTTTTAAATGCAGAGTCGCCTCAGGGCCTGCAAATCCCAAGCATCCAGTTGTGACCTTTGACCTTGTCCCTTGCTCGCAGAGATTCCTCCTGATTTGCTGAATCTTTTGACATTACTCACCGTAAATGGAGGGATGTTCGAAGCCTTCAACATTTTTCACTGAGGAACATTTTTCATTTTTCTCAAACACATTTTTCAGATGCAGTTTGTTGCAGACTGGGGAAACTCTGTTCATTTTTATATTGAAGAATCTGAGAGGTCCTGCCTTTCTGAAATGATCTTTTAATACTCAGTCATGTTTCTTAGATGTTCCCAAATAATCTCATTATTTGTGAAATGTTTCTGTGTTTTTCTTTATTCTCATTTTTGTTTTTCCAGTTACTTGTGATCCTATTTGTTGCAACAGTTCCAACTGTTTTGAGATGTGTCAAAATCAAAATGAGCCCATATTTTCCATAATATAGAAAATTATTTCATTTTCAACATCTAATATGTTGCTTATGCTCTGTTGTTAATAAATTATAGGTTTATAAGATTTGCAACTCATTGCATTCTGTTTTTATTTACATTTTACACGGATTCCCAACATTTTTTTTTTTGCAACTGATTTCCTAATACACAGACACACAGCTTGTCCCAGGTTGCAGCTATGACTTTTCAGTGATGGTTTTTTTGTTCATTTAATGCAATTTTATGAGTACAACTTTGAACAAATGGTGTAGAGCAGTGGCTTAAAGCTACAATCCCCAACACAGAAAAGCTGGTTAGTATTGAAGTCTCTTTATGAGAAGCAGGGAGCGCTAGCTGTGTAATTTCTGTCCAATACATGGCTTTCACATCACTGCTTTCAAATTAGGGGACCAATTATTGCATGAGAAGATAAAAGAGTTTTAGTAAATATGAAATAAGTGGTCTGGGGTGACGTTAATACAGTTAACCCAGGGATAAAGTGGGATCAAAGGGCCTCAAACATATTAACCACTCTGTCTGTGTCTGAGAGCACAACAGTTGATTGAAGATAATGAGTGTGTGTCATCAGAGAGACGGACAACAAACCCAAATGTGTTTGTCTCTGTTTTTTTTCTTTCTGACTCCACCTGATTTAGATGCTTGATGGAAATCGTTCACTTTGACCCTTTATGGGAGAGATATTTGTTGCTACTGTCAGCTCTTTAGCTAGTAAACCAGTTAAAACACCAGGATTCTGTGCAGATGGTCAACCTTTTTTTTTGGCTGTAAGTGAGGTGTGTGATTTAGCGGATGGTCTTTAATTACATTGCGGCATGGGCGGCTGTGGCTCAGTGGTTAGAGCGGTTGTCCTCCAACTTGAAGGTTGTTGGATCGATCCCGGCTTCCACCGCCACATGTCGAAGTGTCCTTGGGCAAGACACTGAACCCCATGTTGCCCCCCGATCTGCGTATCGGGTTGTGTGAGTGTTAGCCCCTACCCTCTCCCCCCGGTCTTCATATCGGGTTGTGTGAATGGGTGAATGTAAAACCTTGTAGTGTGAAAGTGCTTTGAGTGGTCTGAATGACTAGAAAAGCGCTATACAAATACAGGACATTTACCATTTACATTCATTGTTGCGTCCCTTTTTTTTTTGCAAGCTTAATAACCTCACCCTGCTGCCTGCTGCACCCCGCACTCCTGACAACACTTTTGAAATATGGCACTTTAGCTTGTTGGCTTTCTTCAGCTTTGCTGTCGAGATTTAAAAGCATATTGGTGTTTATGCACAGAGAGCCATAATGATCCATCATACCATGTGGACCAGAGGGTTGAGTCCTCTGCTTCACATATATAAGCAGCAATTTGGCCATCTGCTTGGATTCCTTCCGTTTCCCTGGAGAGACCCCATCTGCCTTTACATTATCAATTACAGTTCAGCCATACCCCCCCCCCACACCAATCTTTTACCACTATCACTCCACCCTGTCAAAAACCCACTCATTGGTACATAAAACTATAACTATTCTTTTCAAAATTAATGTAATGCTAAATCTAGTTCTAATATCTTTCTTGTTTCTGTGTCATGGTGATTAATAGTATTTGATTCTTTTTTCAGTTCTGTTTGATTCTCTCAGTACAGATAGAACGATGTGATTTGTTTGCAATTGTCAGGAAATATGAAAAGTTGTGAAATGTTATTTTGATATTTTCCCATGTTCATTTTCAGTTTTTCATACCAACTCGACCTTGCTTGGGGTCGTGGGTTTTTTGTTCTCTGAGCTTTTTTATTATCTGTTCCATTTTCTAAACCTGTTTTTTCCAGGTCAGGGTCGCAAGGAGCTGTTGTCTATCTCCAGCTGTCATTGGGGCGAGAGGCGGGGGACACCCAGGACAGTTGCCAGTCCATCACAGGGCCACATACAGACAAACAACCATTCACACACACCATCACCTAGAGACAATTTAGAGCTATCAATTAACCTTAAACAAATTTTTGAACTGTGGGAGGAAACCAGAGTACCAGAGAAAACACACGCATGCACAGGGAGAACATGCAAACTCCTTGCAGAAAGGTCCCAGCCTTGTCGCTTCAAGACAATAGTGCTACCAACTATGCCGCTATGCAGCTACAACATTTTTAATCACCATCAATTTCCTGTTTGTGAATTTTAATCCAACCTTTCAAACAAACATTACACGAGGGAAAAAAAATGCAGTTTTACAGAAAAGGAAAAAGAAGAAAAAGCTTATACAGTAATCCTAGAAGAGAACATGTGAAATAAGGCTGTTTCATATGGTGAGACTCGCAGTGGTTTAGGTGTGGTCTTTTCCCCAAAATGTGATTATTTTTAACTCCACTGAACAAGACCAGAGAAAATAAGAACATTAAATACCCTTGAATTTGTGTTCTCAAATTTTGAATAAAAATATAAATTTAAAGAAATGCATCAGGAATCTCATTTAAGAGCAATGGAATATTCAGAAAAAAAAAGATTGGATGACGGCAAAATTTTCTCAGAGAATAAAGAAGTTGCAGTTGTGTTTATTTTATTACAAGAGGATGACCAAAGCCTGGATAACTGAGAACATTCACAGGTATGCAGAAATTTAGGACAAATTTCCCAACCAGTAGGCCAATTATCCCCAGGAACAATTCCTTTGCACTTTGCTCATATATTTCATGAACATTTGAATAAAATAATGAAAAAGAGTGTTATACTTGGTCTTATTTTACAGGAATTTAACATTAACTACTTTAGTAAGTGATATACCACAGTGTAAATTGTAAATTCAAAGAGACAGCAACATAAGAACCAGCAGTGCTTTTGTTCTGCAGTTTCCAGGAAAAACCATCATGTTCTCATGGGGACAGGCATATGTGGGAAGAGGACCCTTGTCAAGCGCCTGGTATCTCATTAATATGGAGACAGGTGCTCTTCTGATGAGTTCATAAGCAGTTCAACAGCAGACTGGAAGTAGTGCACTTTACAAGGCTGTTCAAAGATCTCTGACATCTGAGGAGAGCCAGCGAGGCCAATAATCCCACTTTCAGAATGCAAGTCTTTCCTCTGAGATCAATCCCAGATCGAAACTTCAAATAGAACTGCTGCTTTTCTCTTTTTAAACGTCCTCTCCACCCTGTACAAAAATCACTTACTAGTTGCTATCAGACAAGCTGGTAAAAAGTGTCATTACCACTGGGAGGAGGGGATGGATAGATTTCCGTCAAATAGTTGAATATTTTCCACTGATTTAAGCCTGTAGGTAAGAGTGCAGCATTATTGATAAGACTGTGCTCTGGGTACAGCGCTGTGCCTCAAGGCCCAGAGGGAAGCAATCCACAGAAGTGGGCTTTCATGTTCATCTATGTTCAAGAACAAAGTGAGGATTAAGAGTGGGCTTTTGATCCACAGAGCTGGAAGAGTATTTTGATTTTTTTAATTTATTTATTTTTTCCTCACCCCTTGGGAAGACCTGTGCTCGACTGGTGTTTTTTTGAGAAGTGCCACAGAACTGTCGCCTCTTGCATGTCAGACGATCCCCCACACCGTCCTTTGCCTGGCAGAGGAAAGTGTGGGAAAATTTCTGTCACTAGCAAGGGCCACAGCAGGTCATTGCACTGCCATAGACTAAAAAAAAAAGTCTTTATTGACCATGTGTTCATGCTACAACCTCAAATACCAATGGGAATACATGCACATATCAGTTTACAGAGTAACTAGCTGGATTTGTCATTCCCAATCTGAATGAACTGTTGTCTTCATGCACCGGCAGGTAATCAGGTTAATTATTTGTAGTTTCTTGTAATTTGAACAGATGTTTGGTTTCGATGACAGGCCAGTCAATCTGTTTGCATTGACGCTGTCATTTCTGGAGGCAAGAAATGGTTTGAGTTAAATCGTAGATATGTTGGGAATCATGTTTCATCCGTCTCTGAGGTTTATAAGTAGATTACCTTTTGTAATTCGTTTTGTTACACCAGTCAATAAGAGCCCAATGCAAATGTGGTTCATTTGTATCTGAATTGATGTCCTGTCCCCATTAACTTATGCCTTTAATGCATTCTGGTACATTAGTAAATAGACCTGCCGGATTAATCATTAGTTCATTGGGATCATTTGCTTTCCTTGTGCTTAATCGAATCTCTGACATTGGTAATAAGGGCAGACTTCTTCTGCCTCAGAGGACATAAAAAAACAAGAGAAAAGATATAGGAAAAAATATGCGTATCATTTCTTTTTTCCTTGTTTGATAGATTTTCCATCTGAAAAATTGTTTGGAAGTTATAATAAATAAGATGAAAAAGTTTGCTAGCTTAACTTTTTTACCTGTTTCACTCCTTTTGATCTACACTTGCTCTTTACAATCACCCTTCCTCACACTGGTCCTTATAATTAATGGCTTTTATGTCTCAAGAATAAAACCTTTAAACTGGCTCCCTGCACATTATTTATTTAGTTCTAATTAATTGAAGTATACCTGGGTTGAATTCAGTATGGGAGTGTTTGCTGCTTCTCAGAGGGAATGCTTTGCTTGATGAACCTTCATCAGTTTATTTATTGTTTTAACAGCCTCACATAGTCAAATGAAAAAAATAATTCAGTCAATAAAAGCAAATCTTAAAATCTTTCTTCGCTTGGATATGATTCCTTTTAAGTTCTTCCAGACAAACAGGATTTTGTATTGGCTGTCTCTATTTTGGTCTCATGGTGGACTGGTGACCTTTTCATGGCTCACACCTGTTGCTTGCTGAGAAAAGACATGACCCCTGACTGTGAACAGGTGAAACAAGAAAATAAATGGATAGGCAAACTTTGTGTAATTATTTATGTAAGAAATAATGAAATAAATGAATAAATAGGTTAAAGTTTCCAAATAGCCTTTAAAATGAAATAAAGGAACTGAGCTAAACAAAAACTTGCACTAGGGGATCAAACAGGAACTCACAGAGAACATAAAAATATCACCAATTTTTTGTGACTTTATCAACCACATCTACCTCCTGCCACATCCATCCATCTGTTGTGCACTAAATATTTGAATATTTGAACTTAGTCATTCTAGAAAGTTTTTTATTCTATCTATTTTTTATTTTATTGTTAGTATTACTCTGTTTTAATTTTCTCTCTTAATGATGCACCTTTCAATCTTTTTTATCACCCCCCACTGTGTGTACTTTAAGAGCCTGCAACAGTGAATTTCTCCATTGTGAGATGAGTAAAGTTGAATCTTATCTTATCTTATCTTATCTTATCTTATCTTATCTTATCTTATCTTATCTTATCTTATCTTATCTTATCTTATCTTATCTTATCTTATCTTATCTTATCTTATCTTATCTTATCTTATCAGATATTCAGATAAACAAGATCTTTTTATTTTGTCCTGATAAGGAAAACCACTAAAAGAGAACACACTTTAATTGTTCCTTGACTTCATAATATTTTATTATGACTTCATTTTATTATGAAATCATAATGCATCTTTGGGCTGTGTATTGGTGGAGCAGATACAAGTTATTTCAAGCCAACAGGTATGTGGATTCATGACATCTCTAGAGCTCGATGTTGTGAATTAATACAAACTATATGCAGTGACTTGTGCTGGGAATTACCTCAGTATATTGTTATGAATACACTTTGGGTAAAACACACGCCGACTACAGGGTTACTGTCAAGTATCATTTTTTATTTGAGCTATTTGTATTTAATGCATTGCGGTACATGCTCAGTGGTCGTTTCGAGTTTTGTGATGTGCCTTCAATAAATAAGACTGAGAGCTATTCTGTGTGAGGGACATGACCTGGAATACCAACACGGTGCAATAACAGTTCTCACGTGTTGATTGATACAGCTCCTATAATGCTTCTGATGTGTTTAAAAAAAATTACAGACACTTAGATGACGCATGGCTCTGATTTTTATTCTTGGACACATTGGTGGAAAGCAGATATCTGTCTGTGTTTG
Organism: Pachypanchax playfairii; assembly: GCA_006937955.1. Lineage (NCBI taxonomy): Eukaryota > Metazoa > Chordata > Actinopteri > Cyprinodontiformes > Aplocheilidae > Pachypanchax > Pachypanchax playfairii. The sequence goes on from SSNP01000063.1 coordinate 2,156,067, forward strand.
GTGATGCATAAAGGCTCACTCATCAGCTGGGGAGCTGTGTGGATTTACAGCAGCAGGAGTCACTGAGCCCTCTGTGCTATTTTGTAACTCATCCAAACAAAGAGGCCCTTTGTAAATATGCCCTTAACCTCTTTGCCTTCCCAACCAAAAAAAGCACTTGTGTGCACCTTTTGTTTTCCAACCATCCTCAAAATACATCCATCTCCTTAATGGATATTTTTGTTCAGAAGAACATGTTTTTGAATATTTCGACATTGGACGAGGAGGATCGTGGATGGAGTCGGGCCACACAGGCCTTTAAAAAGCTAGATTAATAACCCGTTGCAGATGATCTCATAGTTAAGTGTTTTCTGTTGTATTTACACATCCAGCCGAGCTGTCAGGCTTCAGCCCGTGTCTGAGAAATGGAACCGACACATCTTGACACTAATGCATCACAGGAAATATTTGAGATGAATAAAGCTCATGCTACAGAGAAAAGAGAGACATTACAAATGCTCCATTTGACATTGACACAATGGTGCCTCTGCTCAATGCAAATACTGTTATTCTCCCCCAAAGTACCCCACCCACTAACCCCTCCAGTCTTCCTTTTGATGGAGGAGAAAATCTCCTACACTCAGTGCAAACTAATGAGACATATTAATGACATTAAACACTTAATTCAATGCATGTATAATTCATAATAATGGATTGTTGTGGTTTGAAGGGGGGGACGTTCTTGAGAAAAATGGTCTTATTAATCCCGGTTTAATCCAAATCTGAACTGTCAAAACACCCACCTTTTATTGCTCGCCTTAATGTTAAATTTTAGGCGTTTTATATTGATTACCCTCATGTTGGATGGTGCTGAAGCCTTTTCATGTGATTTCAATAATGTATCTATGTTAATCATCCTAGTTCTTCTTAAATATTTATGTGTATTTCTTGTATATTTTTGGTACTGTCAAACTGGTAAGATTTTTCTGAGATAAATATTTAATAGACAGGAATGTATTTTAAATTTCTACTATCTTCTTTTAATCTTTCTGTGGTTGTTTAGCCACAAGTATGTGATGGAGAGATTCTGGTGTTTTCTGTTGTTTGCAATAATCCCTTTAGACCACAATGCAGGTAAATGACATTTATATAAAGTATATATGTTCTGCTCTCAAACACTGAGACGCGTCTGCATCAAATCAAAGGCCAGAAAATGTAGTTTGAGGGCAGCGCATCACATCGTCATCCTGTTTGCCATAAATACATGTTTTCACACCATCTAACATTTCCTTCAACATCTTCTACCCACTCAATATAATATTGTGGATCTTTTCTACTCCCTAAAAATTACCCCCCATTTTTTCCTTTGTTTTTATTTCTATCCACCTCCAACATTCTTACCCCATTTGACACTTAGTTATTTTAAATTCTATGTCTTGGGGTATTAGTTTTAAAAAGTTTTTGATGGCCAATTTGTTATCAAAACCAAAACCAACATCAAACAAATAGATAGTTGAGAAAATTGACGGCAACAAGAAGTGTGAATTTGAACTCATTCCACTTTCCTTTGAGCAGGTTTCAACTAGTTTTTCAGTTTCTTCTTAGAGATTTAAATTACCCACAACGTTTTGATAGATAGTTATTCATTTCAAGGAGGGTTACACCCCCACCTCATCTTTTTTTTTTTTTATCTATAACATCTCAAAATGTTACAGTGCTATTGTTAAAGACATTAGCATGTGTTCAGCTGATGTGTATGAACGATTGCTGGTTGATCAGAGGTGGAATGAGCGGGTACGGCAGTACGGAAGTGACCCCTTCTCTATTTCTCTTCAATAATACCAAAAGTCTAATACACTAGTACACATGACAAGAAATGGATTTCTTAATCAGGCAAGCTTCAGCACTAATCAGACGACATTGTTGTGAAATGACAGGTTGAGTTCTGACCTTTCGCATCCGCTTTAGTTACACACCTAAAGGTTGTCTGAAATTACAGGCCTTCAAGCAAATTCATAAGGAATCAAAGTTAATAACAGCTCTACAGTGGACAAATATCATTTACCTAGATTGTTACAGTATAAAGATGGTGGTTTTAGTCTTCTTTGAGTTGCATGTGATTTGAAATCGACAGTTTAAGAGTATTTATGAATTTTAAATGCTGCGATTATATGACCTCATGTAATTCAATAAATGTACTGTCATCACTTAATAAAGACTTCACAGCAAAGTGATTTCGTCATGAAATCTTTGCCAGTGACAGTGATGTTTATGGCTCAGAGGACCGCTAAACATCGCTCACAAGTATTGTTGCATAGCATTCTAAACATGCAGGGGATTTTGATAAATAAGAATTGAATTTAGTTCCAGCTGTGGCATGTTGATTGATCAAAAAGCTCATGGCTAAGGCCTCCCTTCTCCCCTGTCTTATTTATCCTTTGTCAAATGGTTTCAAAATCAATACTAGCCTTGTACACAACCTTTTTCTGCTGCGGGCACTCAGGGAGGAGGGAGGAAAAAAAAGAAGGAAAAAGAAAAACACCTGCTCTCTTGGTGATCGTTACTAATTTTTCCTGTCAAACGTTTGAACACAGAATAATTATTTTCTCTGTGGTTTCAGGGCACAACAGATTATTGTACAATCCATTTAGATAACTTCTGAGAGGGGCTGGAAAATGAAATCGCCTCAAACCACACAAGTCAAGTAGAGAAGGTGATCTATCAGTCGCTGAGGCGAATAACTCAACTTAAAGATGCCACGTCTCAGATGAGCTGGATTTTTCATTTCAGAGAAAAGAAAGCAGGTTTCTGGTCACAGTACAGTCTCATAAGGTGTTCACATGCACCTTGGTCATTCTGTTGATCAGTTTAATATCTGTATTTTTAAAGGTAAAGTGAAATATTATTTGTTTAATCCAGAACATCTGTTAAATACAGTGAAATACAGTAAGTGAGAATGGTGATAAACTGAAATAATAACACAAATACTGTAATTAAAAGTTATAAATAATATAATAAAAATAACAAGAATGCCATTAATAGACTAGCTAAAGTAAGGAGTTAAAATCTTCTTATTTTGAATAAGAAAGAATAAAAGGAAAAAGTCAGTTTGCCTTTTTAAGATAAACTTCAAGGATTGATCTACACAAGTAGAACATTTATGTTGAACTAATAAAACTCATGTAGAAGAAAGTGTTGGTAACTTTATAAAATCCACTAAATTAATGATTAGTTACTTATAGTTAAGTGTGACTCAAGTTAAAATCAAAGAAAGTTCTATCAGTAACTGAGAAATGCAAATTAAAAACATGTTTTCATTTTTTCCATATAACTTCACTATATGTAGACAATATAGAAACGGAATATTCAGCTTCTCTGAAAACAATGCAGAGTGCAGACATTCATCTCATTGGAAATGTTTGGTGTTTACTCTGAGCTTCAACCACTGCTCAGTGCTTTTGGATGGAGTTTCCTTGAGTATTTTGTCAGTGTAAATGTTGACTTAATTATGAAGTAAATTGCAGTCGTTTTTTTTGTACTTCCTTTTATTTGTTGCTCTTCCTCACATAAAACTGTTGGTGTAGCTCCTTTGCAATTCTGTGTGAAAGAAACTCAGGCTTTTTCCTTTGTGGAAAAAAATCCTGCCAATATCTGAATCAGAATCTGAGTCAGTTTATTGCCAAGTATCCTTTTCACAACACAAGAAATGTGTCTTTGGTAAAGCTGCACAGAGAATAGCAATGGTAAGAATAACCTAAAATATAAGAGACCAGTAGTATTTACGCAACCAAATCATTTATGGAATAAAGCAAGGTCTGTGTGTTTCACAAAAACTGCAAGGTGCAAACAATTCAGTAAGACAGTAGGGTGTGGGGGAGAGAGTTGTCCACAACAATCTCCACTGTCTTGTGCCCCTTTTCCACCGACAAATCGGCACGGCGCGCTTGAGAGCGGTGCAGTATAGCGCGGATCAACTCGCTTGAGGCGGTGGAAACATAAAGCGGACGTAAGTGGGGATATGGGCGTGCCCATCTGGCTATGAAAAGTAGCGGGCAAAAGTCTTTGTCCGCGACGTCACAGCGCGTGAAACAACAACAATAATGGCGGATATCATGTGTTTTTGTACTTTGCGCTCTGTCTGTGGTTCATTTTGGTTGGTTTGATTTTTGGTTCTTGTGGAGGAAGTCGCCATTGTCCAAAGTCAATTGTATTTTAAAATAAAATATTTTTATGGTTGCTGGGAGTTTTTTTAAAGCCTTTTGCGGGAGCTCTTCTATATCACATCGCGTGGACACCACACACGGCCGGGCCAATCAGGGGCTACCACTACGTAGGTAGTCGTGTCACTGGTAGCAGTTTACTGGACCAATCAGTAGACAGGTGGGCGTGTGGGCCCGCTTTGGGCCGCTTCGGACCACCGAGGAGGTGGTCTGAAAAAAGAGGACGGGTTGGCGCGGAATGACACGGTTAAGACCCGAGAAAGGCGGTGGAAAAGGGTCCGCAGGGGGCTAAAGTGAACCCAGCCGCACCATGTTCTGTCGGTGGAAAAGCGGCATTAGCTGCATTGAGCTCCTGGTTGTCGAGCTTGCACCAGCAGACCAAACAGTCAATCTCTCTCCAGTAGCCAGACTCATCAACCTGTCTGAGGTTGATGTGGTGTTCATACTTACCAGTTGTTTCTATAAACCTTTTAATTTACCTAATTTTACAGTTTGGAGGCATTGTTCAGTACTTGGTTCTGATGTACTCAATATGACAGTTTGAAAGGAAACTGTGTGACTCACATCTTTCCATTTCAAAGTAAGGGCCCCTCTGAAGAGCCTCATCTTAGAGATGGACTGCAACAACAGTCCACTTTCTAACATGGCTGAAATCTGTTTCACCTGGAAGGCAAATGCCTGTTTCTGTGTACAGGGGTTGGATTTTATTTAAATAGGCCCTTCCATTAAAAACATTTTTTCTGAGGTTTCTGTTGAATATTTTACCTCCACAGGTGTTCTTACCTCCATGGTGAAAACAGGTCAACAACTTCTCTTTCAGTTTTAATCTCTCAAACTACGCAGGTGGCGATAACACCCGAGTTCTCCTGAGGCTGAACAGCCTGTATCTGTTTCGTCACAACTCCTTTGTTAGTTAGTATTCGGCAGCTCCAGCAGTTGAAACCACGCCTAGCATGCTGCTGCTAAAAAGCTATAGCATAACGTAGCAAACAGAAAGACACACCGTCTCCCGTTGCCATGCACAGCGGGGCAGGAAACAGTATTCTTTGCTCTCATAGGCTAGTTTGTTTGCCAATCAGAGCCCAGCAAATTCAAACAATGAATATGAATGAGCTGCTGACGAAGCAACCTGACGGAAGGAGCCGGAACCACCCAAATTTTACCACAGACAGATTGAAAGGTCTGTTAATCAGTGTTTCCTGACGTTTTTTAGATATAAAATGTTTCATATTACTGGTTAATACTTAAGAAATAACCACAAAGTCCAGAAATGCGTATTAAATGGCCTCTTTAAAACTTTTAGTCAATGATATTTGGTTGCATATCTACAACCGTTTCTCCTATTCAAACTGGCCACTACAGCCAACTGCACTTTGAACACAAAAATGGCTACATCTCAGTCACTTTTAAAAAGATACAGGAGTAAAAGTTGGTGTCTTAGTAGTTACACTGCATGCTGTGTGAGATTTTTGCCCAAAAATCTGCCATCACATACTGGTGTAAATTCAGTTTGCAAAAAATCTCAAGCACTGGATGTACTTTAATTAAACTTTCAGAAAGTAATCATTACACATATACATCTACTGTATAGCTGATTAACCTTTGAAGTTAACCTCATTCAAGATGACCACCATAGCTAATCAACTTTATTTGAACATGAAATGACTAACTCAGGTATTGATCTAAAGTTATATGCTGTGGTAGCTGCTAAGAGTCATCCCTATCACATATGCTGAGTGATTGTCTGAGGTCTTGCAATATTGTGTGAGATTGCACCTACAGTATACATCTTTATAGTCAAGATTTGACCAAAACAGCTATGACTACCTCAACATTTCTCAACATAAGATTACCTCTGTTTAAAACTTGGGCTAGAAAGGTACGGATGAGATATATTACTTCAAGGACTGAAATGTATTTCAATTTGCGTCCAATCATTAAATGCATAATATGTAGAAGTTTCAATGCTTTTTAAAAATAAAGTAATCCTGTGAAACCTCACTATAGTGGACACTAATGGGACCAGATGTTTTCTGTTATGGGTAGGTGTCCGCCCCAGAGGGGTTGGGTGTGTCCATAAACCATTGTCATAGACATTTCCTCGGTACATCAGCTTATTTTATGAACTAGTGCATGAACATGTCTTCTCAATATGTCTCAACTTTGAATAAAATTTATTGGGCTTATCAGTTTATTTATTTATTTTTTGTTTCCTTTTCGTTTCGTTCACTGCCTGTTAGCAGGGTGAATTTTCACAGATTTTATTTTTTGGGCGGACAAAAAGTGTTCCATCCGTTTTTTATTTTTGACAGTGCCGCAAAGCTGTAGTGTCTTTTTTCCACCACTAGATTGAGTACAAGCCAGTTTTTGGCCGAGCTCCTCGTCTGCTGCTCAAGACACATTCAAGCACATTGAGGGTCATCGCTCTGCTCCTTCCGCTTACTGAATGAGGACGAAGTCTCCCGACTCATAGTGGAATCTAATCCAACCACGTGTCCTCTGGATCCGATTCCTACAGATATCCTGCTGAGCATTCTTCCTGCCGTCAAACCTGCAATAACCCACATTATAAACTCTTCCATGAAAACTGGCGTCTTTCCTTCAGTTTTCAAGCAAGCCACTGTCACTCCGCTGCTGAAAAAACCGTCGCTCGACCCGGCCCAGGTAGGAAACTACCGGCCAGTCTCGCTCCTACCGTTCATGTCCAAGATCCTAGAGCGAGCTGTTTTCACTCAAGTCTCACAGTTCCTCCATGACAACGACCTACTTGATCCTTATCAATCAGGCTTTAAGCGAGGCCATTCCACTGAAACCGCTCTTCTCTCAGTTGCAGAGTCACTACGGGTTGCCAGATCGGCTGGTCTCTCCTCAGTACTCGTACTCCTTGACCTGTCTGCTGCTTTCGACACCGTCAACCACCTCATTCTCCTCTCGACGCTATCTAAGCTTGGCATCTCGGGGCCGGTCCTCTCGTGGTTCACCTCGTACCTTGCGGAAAGATCTTTCAGAGTCTCGTGGCATGGACAGATGTCCAGTCTGCATGAGCTGGCGACGGGTGTCCCACATGGCTCGGTCCTTGGTCCTCTCCTCTTCTCTTTATACACCACCTCATTAGGCGAGATCATTCGCTCCCATGGCTTCTCCTACCATTGCTACGCTGACGACACTCAGCTCCTCCTCTCCTGCCCTTCAGACGATACATCCGTCTCAATGCGGATATCTGCCTGCCTCTCAGATATCTCGGCGTGGATGAGGGATCGCCACCTTCAGCTTAATCTGTCCAAAACTGACCTCATTGTCTGTCCTGCCAGTAACTCCTTACCTCCTCAGATAAGCGTGCAGCTTGACTCCATCACGCTGTTCCCCAAAACCTCCGCCAGAAACCTTGGTGTCATACTGGACAACCAGCTGTCCTTCAAGGAGCAGGTTAACTCTGTAGCTCGCTCATGTCGATTCGCTCTTTACAACATCAGGAAAATCAGAGCCTTCCTGACAGACCACACCACACAGCTTCTGGTCCAGGCCCTGGTCTTGTCCCGCATCGACTACTGCAACTCTTTGCTGGCCGGTCTTCCGGCGTCCTCGGTTAAACCTCTGCAGATGATTCAGAACGCAGCAGCACGTCTGGTCTTCAACCAGCCCAAGAGGGCTCATGTCACTCCGCTGCTCATTTCTCTGCACTGGCTTCCAGTTGCAGCACACATCAAATACAAAGCTCTGCTTCTGGCTTACCAGACTCTAACACACACAGCTCCTACTTACCTTCACTCCTTCATCCAAACCTACATTCCCACGCGTCAGCTACGCTCAGCCGCTGAAAGACGCCTAGCGCTTCCACCACAACGTGGCATGAGATCATGTTCCAAACTCTTCTCCTCTGTTATCCCTCGATGGTGGAATGACCTACCAAACTCGGTCCGATCCTCAGAGTCGGCAGCTACTTTTAAGAGCAGACTTAAGACTCACCTCTTTAAAGAACACTTTCA